>CM076974.1:4025970-4108470 GCA_039105355.1 Benthosema pterotum
GCGCGCGCACACGTGTGTTTGTACACTGCACACACAAGACCCAATCTCACCCAAGCAGGGTGAAATAGCAAGTGTGGATTGGCAATGCTGTACATTCACCATGCATATATATATATATATATATATATATATATATATATATATATATATATATATATATATATACACACACATATACACACAAGAGGCTCAAGATTGGTAGGGATCTCCATCATAGCTTATTGCGACAATGCCAGTGTAATGTATAATATAAAATACATAATACAGATTTGTTGGGGGTTTATAGTCAAAACTATAGGCTGTATGTGACATCGTCACTCTACAAGAGTACAAACAACATTTCTCCATATGGCCTTTGTGCCTCAAAGTAACACTTTTCCCTGCAGGGGTTGACACTAAGGTCTCCGAGGCACTTGCCCATCGGGCAAGTGCAAGTCAGGTTCTACTTGCCCTCAGGTCATGGTCACTTGCCCCCCAGGTTCCAGGTGGTCCCCAGTTAAGTTAGTTAACCAGATGTAACTCTTGAGAACGTAAAAATGAAACCAAATGGACCCTTGCGGGTCCATTTGGTTTCATTTTTACGCTCTCAAGAGTTAAAATTCATCATCTTAATTAGCCCAGGTCTACACTGTAGAAGATTAATGGTCATTTTGATGTGTTAATTTGCCTGTTTTGTTTCCCAAATCCAGCCTGGAATTGTGGATATCTAGAAAGCAGGGAAAGACACAGAGGCAGAGTGCAATGACTGCCTTCAAGACAAATTTATCTTGTGTTGTGTTATAGTGCACTAAGTTGCACACTTGCCCGATCGGGCAACCAGGTAGCAGTCTTCACTTGCCCATTACCATTTTTTTTACTTGCCCCGGGCAAGCGGGCAAGTGTTAGTGTCAAGCCCTGTCCCTGTCTTCCATAACGGATGCCACTCTGCTGTTACGCATTTACAATGGAGGAAAATCCAAGATGGCCACCAAATTCTGAGACAAAGTGGACTAAAATACCCTTTTTATTGAAAACGATGGGCGTATGGGTCGTAATTGCTGTGCATAGCCTAATCAGACTAGTGCCATCTCATGTAATATGTAATTAGATTACGTGTTTGTAAGCATTAATTTTAAGCACAAAGTTGTTCATTCAGCTCCTCATGGGGAAACCTCGTTTCAACTCTTGTAGAGTGCGGACATCAGAATCAAAAAATCGTCCTAGGAGGGGCTTACTGCAAGGTCTTTTTCCAATGACCAATTTCAGCAGTTTCACTGTGTTTGGGAGAGAACATAGTTTGGAACACAGTACGAGTAGGATTTCATGCACTCTCTTTCATTCTCCATTTCTACTCTCTCTCTCTCCCCAGATTGGCCAAGAAGGTCAATTGCCAATTTGCCAGTGCCAATGTCTTTATCAGAAAACAATATTAATTTGGGGCTAATTAGCACCGGGCGCTAATGAGAGCGGCTCAAGATAATGAGCCTCATTCATAATCCATAAAACAAGCTGTGCTCGTGTTGGGGGGGGGGGGGGGTTCAGAGCACGGCGGGCGAGGCACGCGGGGTCACGCCAGCATCCGTAGCAGGACATCGGGAGTGGGCGGCGGAACATTAAACAATCTGGACAAACAAATTTAACCTTGATTCATTCTCCTTTCTCCTTACCAACCCCCCCTCCTCTCTCACTCTCACACACAGGACATGGGTATGCGCGCACCCACTCTGCATTGCAGTCTCCCCGGTCAGCCTTAGCGACATGTTAACCTAAACGTCTAACTCACCATAAATGACAGATATTTACAGAATTAGCCTGTAGGTTTCTTCAGCTTCACGGCTCAGGATGTGACCATTAAAGATGAAGTGCCATGATTACCCCCCCCCCCCATCAGGTGTTATTGTTATATAAGGGGGACGATTTTTTTGTGTGCATTATTTGTTCATTAAGTATGCCTGTTTTCTCTGGTGGGTGGTGATGGGTGGAGATCCACCTGAACTGGAAGCCACACTCACAGCCTTAGTTGTATGATAAAGGGGGAGGAGTTGGGGAAGGGGCTGATAATATGATGTCACTATATTACACTTTTTTTTTCATTGACACGTTTGATGGGGAAGGTTTCAGCCCCCAGGAAGAAACGCTAAATGCTCTTCTTGCATATAAAAAGAAAACATGCCAGCGCCCTAATTAAGTGCTGTCACCTAAACATGTATAAAATGTTTATAAAATACAAAAATCACAGCACTTGCTGCCAGTCTGTTTGTTGCAGTCAGCCTCTGTGTGTGTGTGTGTGTGTGTGTGTGTGTGTGTGTGTGTGTGTGTGTGTGTGTGTGTGTGTGTGTGTGTGTGTGTGTGTGTGTGTGTGCGCACTTCTCTCTTCGAGTCTGTCTCTGTGTCTCTTTTCCTCAGTCTCTTGTCAATCTCCCTGGGTCAATCTCTCCCATTCTCTGCTGGGGGGGAGGGGAGGCAACAGGATGGGGGGGTGGGTAGGCATTATGGCACTCCACTGCCGCTCCGCATGGTGGCCTCGGTTCCAGATGGATAACAGCTTCCGCGGCAGTTTTAGCGTGTCTCCCATGACGTGCGTTAAGCGGTAGGACGCAGGCGGAAACACTTTATTGTCAACTACCTTTTATCACTTCAATAACTAAAGGAAACCTTAGCTATGACGACTAAGACTACATACTGTATATTGACAACATTGTCAAAAAATTCAGTATAAAGCGATTTGATTCCCGCCAGAAACGCTGTGGGTGCTGGCAGCGTGTCTTATCCTCCTCGTCATCGGTGCCCTAGCCTGGCGTAACCTGAAATAATTTTGGCCTGGGGGGCGGGTGACGTCTGTTTATTGAACGGCAGATGAGCTGATCTGTTTTGATTTCACCAACGTGTCGTCATCACCGGCCCCTCCCCCACCCCTCCACTGCTGCGCTACATCACATCATTTGGAGCCATGCCCAAATTGACTCCCACTTCTAGACCACCGTGGCTTTCCATTTTCATGCAACACAGACGAAAATGAAAGCCAAGGCAACCCAAGGCAGGGTTGCTGAAAGGGAGTTTGCATGTTCCCCTGTGTCCTCTAGGGTAGGTGGTAGCTGGCCAGGCCAGGGGGAGGCAAGGGATGTCCGACCAGGGAAACTCCCCCTGTCAAGTGAAAACAGTAAGAATTGACACTGAGTAATTAAATGTAAAATGGGTCACTTTATTGTGCTGAGCAGGGAGGAAAATGTAGCACAGCTGAACACCAATGTAAAATACCACATACACACTTTACCGGTATTCTCATTATGTAATAAATATCGGTTAAATAAATATTGGTTAAATTATTTTGTGAGTTTATCTGGCTGAACTAAATCATCTGTAGATCTAGCCAACTAAAATCTCATGATATATTAGTCGGTTGAAACTCGCACTAAAACATTCCAGGTGACAGAAACGTGACTAAAACAAAATATAAACTATTCAAGAGATCATGACTAAGACTAATCTTGGGCAATATACCGGTATTATCGTTTATCGCGATATTGGAAATCAATACCGAGTAATATCGTTGGGTCTATAAAAAATATCGAATACTGAATATCGCCAATACCGACATTAAACTCCAGTGGTTTTCAACCAGTGGTCCGGAGACCACCAGTGGTCCTTGAGAGGATTCCAGGTGGTCCCCAGCTAAGTTGTTTAACCAGATGTAACTCTTGAGAACGTAAAAATGAAACCAAATGGACCCTTGCGGGTCCATTTGGTTTCATTTTTACACTCTCAGGAGTTAAAATATTCATCATGTGAATTATCCCAAGTCTACACAACTAGTTTTGGGACATGTGAGATCAATTCTGAGAACTAGGTGACTGGTGGAACGTGTCCAACTCTGATTGCACGCCATCTAGTGGTCAATACCGGTAATATCGAATATCGAGCTAATTAACACGTTATCAATACCGATATTAAAAAATCAATACCGCCCAAGACTAACTAAGACTAAAACCAAAATGTTGCTGTCAAAATCAAACACTGCTGGACCCACCCAGTCTGTGCAGGGCTTTGTCTGTCTGTCTGTCTGTCTGCCTGTCCGTCTGGGTCTCTTCGGGGACAGAGCATCAGTCGGGCCTGCAGGAGAGATGTCAGTGATAACAGACATCCCTCACAGGTTCCCTATAGACTCACACAGACACAGAGAGAGACGTGAAGGGAGCAGAGGCCAGCCAGAAGAAGGGAGAGGAACAGCAAGGGAAGGGAGGAGGAAGAGCCATGGTGCCGATTTGGGAAAGGAGCAAAAATGGAGGAGAGGATTGACAGTTGAGGAAGAAGGCACAACAACAAGAGAATAATTGTAAATGAGAGAGAGAGAGAGTCAGAGAGAGACGGAGAGAGAGAATAATTGTAAATGAGAGAGAGAGAGAGTCAGAGAGAGACGGTACAGCAGATGGAAGCCATGCTCCGAGAGGCATGACTTTTTTTGTCGGTGGGGAGGAGTGCGAGTAGAGTGTGTGCGTGTGTGAATGTCCATCTACAGTACAAAGATAATGTCCAGCTGTCCATTAGGCTTGCCCGGTCAGTGCCATTTTTTTTCCTCTGCGCTGAGCTGAGCTGGACCGGAACCGGCACGGCCTGTACAATACCTACAAATGTTCTGCCATATGGACACAATATCACAAAACTAAAACAGCAGCCATTTAGTGGGACCCCAAAGACGAGGAAAAAACTCATCAAGAACGCACGCGTGGGCACAGCATCAGTGGCCCAATGGCAAATGAATGAAATGATCTCTTGGGTAATTTAGTCGTGGATGTCGTTTCACACCTGCCATCTCTTGTGTACTGATGATCATTCTGGGCAAAAGGCTTTTTGAGTGATGCCAGCAGCTCCAACATGTGACTTTGTGTTTTTGGGTGTCTTGGCCGCTATAGCACCATGGTTACTGGGTTTACCTCACATTATCATCATAAAACAGGTTAAGGTTTGTTTAGAGTGCAGTGTTTGTACGTGCCCCACAAATGTTTACATTTGTACACACTCAGAAAAAGGGCTCTCAAAGAATAATCATTAACATGGTGAAACACAACTTGATGCCATTAAGATTTATTTCACCCATGTTAATGCTTTTTTCAGATCTCCATTTCTAGGAAACACAACATGGGGGAACTTTTTCATGTCCACACAACATCTATCAGGTATATTAATGACATAGTAAAACTTTGAAAATGGCTGGAATTCCCCTTTTAATGGATTATGACAAGAATGTTTAGTTGCAGTCCTAATGCTGATTGACCATGCCAAAGCAGCAGTCTGCTGTCACCCAAACGTAACATCGCCCTTTAGGTCGAGGTGGCTTCTCGCCCTCAGGCGTCTTACACTCATGTTGTTTAAATAAAATTGTGCCGGAGCAGTTTAGAAGCCTCAAGGCTTACAGAGGATTTCCCATTTTTTGGGTCAAATCATGGCTGCAGTGTTTTCCTGTTCGTGTAAGACTTCAGTCACAGTGACAGTTCCAGTTCCACACACGTCTCCATAGATTGTATTTTGTCAAGGAAACTGTGCCTCCAATAGTCTGCAGAGCTCCAATCCAATGACAGCAGGGGGACAGAGGTCTGCTCCTGGGTTTGCCTCGGCCGTGTGACCCCCCTCCCACCCCCAACAACAAACACCTGCCATCTCCCGCCAGCATGCATCCACCTCCGCCACCTCAGGGGCTGACAGCCAACATACATCGACTGTATTTCAATAACACGGAGCAACCGAATGATGAAGTTTTTTTTTTTTTTTTTTTTTTTTGAGGAAAGGGCAGGGAAAAAGGTGCGAGAAAGAGGCCCCACCAAGACAAAAGGGAGAGCTGCTTGTGTGCGTGTGTGCACTCGCGCCCCGACGCACGTAAGGCTCCACTGCAAAGGTGGCATGTTCCATTACCGAACTGTGATTTAACTGACTCTCAGGTAATAGTCTTCCCAAGAGAGGTCAGCAACAGAGCCAGAGAGATGGAGGGAGGGAGAGAGGGAGTAGGAGGACAGAGAGAGGGAGGGAGGGAGAGGGAGAGAGTTGGCACTGGGGGAAGGCAAATTAGAGAATCAAAGAGTTGTGGAAAAACGACCACGGAAAACCACAAACCATCCTAAAGCACCTTAAACGCTAAAGGAAGGAATAGGGAATGGAGAGAGAGAGGGAGAGAAACACGGCGTGGGGGAAGGCGGGGGGGTTGTGGCTATGGCACATTGCTGGCATGCTGTGTGTTTGCGTGCAGCAGTTTTGCGACAGGCCCAGCCTCGCTGGCTCATGCAGCCTGTCACTCCGTGTCCCCGAGTACCACCCCGCCATGGAGCCACCTGTCCACTCCGATCCCACCAGCCCTCACTCACCACTCCTGTCTGTCTGTCTGGCCTCTCGCATGATGAGATGGACAGAGAGAGGTATGGCCAGCAAACGTGATGGAAAAATGAAAAAAAAAAAAAAAGTAAAAAATAGTGACCAAAGTGCTATATACAGGCTGATAGGAGAGCGAACAAAGGCGTGCCGTGAATCGGTATGACAGCGCCCGCCGCTTTGCAGCACAAACATGCGGGAGCACTGTCCGTTCATGTCCCGTTCACCGTGCCGCGGCATCATCGACTTTTGGTGACTTAAATACCGCCAGACCTGTGCCTGTCACCTGAACGAGCGCCACTGCAGCCCATTCACTACTATTCTTGCAAGAGCAATTGCTCTGATCTATCAACAAACAACATAACTTTAACATAACACCAACTACCTTTTTTTTTTACTTTGGGTGCAGTACAAGAAATGTCAACAAAAACTGAATGAGTTGTGGTGACGCTCTGTATTGTCTATCAACTTTGCTTGTGTTGGTTTATCTACGGTACTTAAATTGTGACTTTGAGAGCTGTTTTAGTGTACAATGAGGGACATAGTTTGATTTTTTTTGCACCATTGCAAGGTAACTACACAAAACGTTAAATGTAGCACTCATACACAGGGTTCCCGCGGGATCTTAAAAAGTCTTAAAAGCATTGAATTTACGAATTTGAAAATAATACCTTAAAAAGACTTTAAAAGTGTTGATTTTTTTATATCTAGGTTTTAAATTTTGCGCAGTTTGTAATTTCTACGTGTCACATTGCTCCTCAAAAATTTCATTTGTCAACCGTGTGTTTGGTTTAAATAACGTAGCCAGAAAACGGCGGCGTGAACTTATCAATCATCAAGTAATTGATTTCTCGGTTTCGCACCGAGAGAACAGAAAACTCTCTGAGTCAGAACTTTACCTTTATGCATGCTGCGTGTCTGTTGCAACTACAACAACAACTGATGTTATTATTGATGCTTTACTTGACTAATAAAAGTTCTGTAACTGAAAATGGTATGGGTGCGGTGATGAAGCCGCACCCATACCATTTTCTCCTGCCCCCTCCAATTGGGAAATGTTACATCCACCCTGGGTATTATGTTTTATATAAGTGGACTTAAAAAGGTCTTTAACTCATTGACCGCGATCGGATCTTCTTTGTTTCCTCTCCAATGCCGCGGCTCAAACCAGTTCGATCGGTAAAAAAGCCCTTATTTTGAAGCTCAGATCTCCTAAACAGGATGTGCTGTTTCTGTTATGCTGTGTCTGTTGTCTTGCCTAATCGATCATCTGGCGATGTACCCAAAAACATCCGGTTCACAAGTCAGGAAGAGCTGTGTAGCCCTGGCTGCTTAACCCATGCGCCAGCGACATTGAGGGGGCAAACCGGAGGAGAGCCGTTTGAATGCATTGGAGTGAATGCATGTCAATGGGACGGAAAAAAAAAAAGTTGTCCCCAATTCTGTCCCAAATGAAAGTCAGCAACGGGATGATCATCAGACGATGCGCACGGACTAATAGTTGGATTAAAGAATGAAATCTACATTTCCGCGTGATACGAGCCGTCGTCGTGACCGGCGGGGGTATTCTAACGGGATGTCCACGAGCAGCGCGTGGACGGCAGAAAAACTATTAAAAAGAACTAAATATTACTTTAAGAAACCTGTAGGAACCCTGCATACAGGGCAAAGCAACTCTGTGTGTCGTTGGTGACTGCTGATTTTTAGCAGCAGTCACACCTGATCCGAGTCAACAGATTAGACTTTGACCTGGGGTTTGACTATACACACAGCAACCTGAGAGCAAAACACTCACATCCAGGAGAAGACACCGTAACGAATGCCACAAGATAAGGCCCTCAGGCTTAATAGATGTGGTATTTTGGCTACAGAGTACTGTGTGTGTGCGTGTGTGCGTGCGTGCGTGTGTGTGTGTGTGTGTGTGCGTGTGTGTGTGTGTGTGTGTGTGTGTGTGCGTGCGTGCGTGTGAGAGAGTCACTATTTTGCTATATAAACAAACACAAAGCTGATTCAGACGCTACAGAGCAGGAGTGCCCACACCTTTTTGACGTGGAGGTGTCTTTCAAAATGTCCAGCTCAATAATATCTCCTACTGTAGTCTGGAAGCCAGAGGGCGATTTTTGGCTGAACATGTTTTTTTCAGATGAAAAAAGTGGGATGCCCAGTGATATCCCTTGAGCATTTTTGTTATAACCCCTTAATGCCCGAAACACTGTAGAGCATCACCATAAATCATGTAGTTTTATTTTGACATAATTTACCATTTTTCTTAAAAAGAAAACCAGGACTGGATTTATGGATCCAGATAAGGTGCTAGAGTGACTAAGAGTGACTGTTTTTGCATACATTCCTTTCAGGGGGGCCATGCCATTGCAACCTCTGTTGTGACAGTGCATTACATCTGCTCTACCCACCCCAGTACGTGTCATCTGATTTCTGTGTGATAACTACCAGTAGCTTATGCGTGGCGCGGTAGCACGGCCAGCAGCGCTGGGTGTCCGTTATCTTGACGCTCCGGAAATAAAGTGAGCTCCAACGGTAAAAGTCTGCTGTCAAGTGCTTTTCCCTCCAATACCGAAAGCCCTGAATGCCACAGCCTCTGTTACTCGCTATAGTGAGACTGCAGTTGTTTATTTATCTTTTTTTTTTAAGACGGATTGCATGTATAGAGACATGTATCTATTTATATAAACCATACATTTTCCAATATCTGCAGTCTCAGACGCGACACTTCACAACATCTTCGGCATAGAAGAATGTATAGCCGTTTAACTCGTATGCACCGGCCTAGACATGTCCGCGCACACACTCGCGCACACGTAGGGATATTGGGAGTGAACGGGACTGTTGTTGCTCCTAACCTTTCACTTTTTTTTCCTCCCGCCAAGAAACTATCACTTATCGCTTCCGCCAGACGACCTTGAACACACTGTTTACGGGCTTTACGCTCAAACGCGTGTGCATCTACTTGCTTATATCTCGGCGTGACACCGTGCCTGTCCGCAGGTGTCACTGTATGTTTTCCTGCTTATTAATGTGTGTACCATACATGTTATATATGTGCATGCGCAGGTGTGCTCTAACTTATGAGTTGTGGGCTATGTAGTACACCCTGCAGGCTGTGTGTTGGGTGTTGTGCTCACGCATGTGTGTGTGCGGGCGCAGAAGTGTGTATTTCTCCCGGAGACAGCTGAGAGAAAGGCAAAGGGGTTGTTCTCCTACCATCCGTGACAGATTTAGTCATAAATCTGGTGGATTAATACACATCCTCCTCTCAAGGACTGGGTGGTGGTGCTGGTGTGTGTGTTGTTGAAACACAGGAGTCACTTAGGGAGCCGGACTCCTGGCGCTCATCCGTCTTCAGCCCAGCGCTTTCCCCATCACCGTTATTAATGACACCTCCATGCCGACAGCGAGAGCGCACTGAGACGTAGACACACATACCAACACATGTACTGTAGTGGCACATGCGTGCAGACTATACACGATTCTTAGCGTTCATTTAACCATATCCTCTAGCTTCTCTGTACTGGGCATGCCGTCATATAGTCAAACTTGATTTTGAGGGGCAGAATGGTGTTGAACTGAAAAAAGAGCACCTTTTGCGGCGCATGGAACCGCTGGCTACCTTCCACCGGGGTCTCAGAGGCACTTGCCCATTGAGTAAGTACAGGTCATGCTCTACCTGCTCACGGGCCTTGGCCACTTTCCTCCCGAAAATATTAATCACCCTTAATTCTAACTTGTATAATATTAGTGTTTTGTTTGTGCTATTAATGAACAGCACCATCTATAACTATAACATGAAAACTAGATTAGATTAGATTACTGCACGTCATAGCCACCTCACGCTCAGTGTGTAAGCTGTGTGGATCCACAATAAAAATATGATAGTGCCCCGTCCGGCAACCCGGTTTTAAACTTCAAATGCCCTACCTTTTTTATATTTACCTACCCCGGGTGGGCAGGTGGGCAGGTGTTGGGGTCAACACCAACACCAGGAGCAAGTAACCTCTCACGGGCCGGTCAGTGTCAGTCAAATGGATGTATTTGGCCATATACTGTAATGCCAAGGTCTGCTGTACACTGTACACAACAAAACAAAATTAAAACGCCCCCTTTGCACTATCCTTCTCTCTTTTTCATAGCATTTGGCAGGGACACTTGTGGATAACTGTAGCTCTATTTGGAATGGAAGTGTCCATTACATTTGTAGGCTGAGTTATACATGGATATCCACTAGCACTGAGGAGATTTACTCTGGACCTGAACAGGTCATCATTGGAATTGCACATTCATGCTGCCGACAAGCAATCAATGTTTATTTCTATTTTATTTCGCTTTATTTTGTTGTGTTTCGCATAAGGTGCCTTTTTCTTTATCGCTCGCCGCCTAATTGACTCCCCCCCAGGGGGAAATCGGGCTTTACAGGGTCCCGTCCCTGCCACCGCGTCTCTCTAGTTCATACCCCAAGGGGAAATAAAAGCCGTGGCACGATCCTCCTCCTTCGTCTCCTCCCCTATTAAACATGCCCCCCAAACAAACACACGCCACTTCTCTTCTGTATGGTAATGGGAGGTGGATGGAGGTAAGCACACACACACACACACACACACACACACACACACACACACACACACACACACACACACACACACACACACACACACACACACACACACACACACACACACACACACACACACACACAATCACGGCCCACTGGCACCCAGCACTGCACATTTTATAGATGGACTTTTTTATTCCCAACCTGCAACGTCGTTCTAATACCCGAAGGTATGTATACGAACCTGCGTCTATCCCCCCCTCCCGGCCAGTGAAAGAGTTGATGACTCCATTTCCATCTCATTGCTGACAAAATGGGAGATAGGTTTATTTATATTGCGCATTTTGAGTTTCAGGGAGGGGGGGGGGGGGGTCGAGTTACCTCTTAAAGTTTGTGCAGCCCTTGCTTTCTCCCTTTAAAGGATAATTTCACTTCAAAAGGCTTTGTTGCCTTTATTTTCAGTTGCTTTATTTTAAAAAGTGGTCCATTTCTTCCATTCTCTCCCTGTATGAGGGGGTTATCATTCTCCTCCATTGTAATGTCTGTAAAGGAGCACTATCAGTGCAGCGACGCGTTGCAGCATGGGCTCAGATGAAACGCATGCCGAAATGCATAATGCCGTGTGAAGAACAGCCCAGTTTTGTCACAATGGTGCACAGCTAATTTGATAGCGTTCTTATCTCACTGTAGTCACAAACTATACCTTAAAGGGGCTCCACCGTGAATTTAATATCCAATGTATCATATAAATGTTGCCTTTTAACGTTTTTATACACAGTACACAGTACATTTCAGTACCAGAAATGACCAGAAAAAATGCTTTTTTCAAAAATAGTAAAAATGTGGCACAATCCTTGGAATATACTGTATTCTTTCACAGTGAACACTTTAAACGTAAATCTTTGTCTCCTGATCACTTGTGCAATGCATTTTCAGATGGGGGTTATGCTTTTTTTTGTGGGTGGGGTGGTCCTTGACATGAAATAGTTTGAGGACCAATACTGTTATTTTCACAAAACTGTCACAATTCGGAAGCCTTTTCTGCGCATTATCGGTCCTAAACAAGTTAATTTGCACACTGCCTGACGGTGAGGTATGTAGTGCAGTTCCCAGCGCGCGACACTTTTGCAACATAAATAGTTGATGCGAGCGTTTGTTGTACGATGGAGCGGGTGTCGCTTGATGTGTTGAGCAGAGAGAGAGAGACGCTGTGGTGGCAAGCGAAGCGGTAGAGGGAACCGAGTCATCAACCTGTGGATGACATGACTCCATGACTCAGTAAGAGGCCCAGCCCCTTCCCCTGCTCATCAATAATTTACTGTAAAACAGACAGTGCCAGATTACAGATTACACCGTCCTCACCATCTGTGAAGTGACTAAGCATCTGCGTCGTCCAATATCCATAATAACATAAGGTTATCACTTTATCACTTTGGCTCTTCAAAAATATGAGCTCATCAATGGAATTAAATTAATAAAACATTAAGCATTATGAAATCACAAATGTTTAATAAATATGTTTTTTTTTTCTTTTATGAAAAATTAGTTCATAGCACAGGCAGACCTTAGACTATATACAATAGACACAACATCCTGAGGAAACCTTGAGGCGAAATGGACATAGTGGCCAAAGTTGAGAATGCAGTTTTGAGCTCAGTGCGCCAGGAAAATGAACTCCGCCCCCTCCAGAAACCTACTGAGCTCTACGCAAGCACGCGCACCGCTCGTGCTTGATGCCACGCGTTCATGTTCTTGGCCCATTTTCCCAGAATGCACTCTGATTTTTTTTACCCTCCGAGACGAGTGAAATCGCCCCATGCGCTGGGTGAGCAACTTAATGCAAGTGAATGAGAAGGGAACTTGTCGGTGTCGTCTATATTCAATATATACTCTAAGAGGCAGACACAGACTTACTAACTAGAGCATGTCTGAACCCTCTTGAAGCTGGCCAAACCACGTTCAGTATTAGTGTATAATGTAAGTCAATGAGGGGCATGTTTTGAAATATCAATTCATAATCACTGGAACATTTTTTTTTATTTCTTGTGCACATTTGGAATGACTGTATATCATGACTGTATATCATGGCAAAGTTTGCACTCTGTTGAGTGCAAACTTTGTGCACAAGTAGGCCATGGACTTGTGTGTGAGCGGAGCAGATTAATGCTCATGACATTAGTTATAAAGGTCTTTTACTCGCATCATCATTACATCATCACCTAAATGGGCCAATCGGAGTACCCCGAGGGACCGACTGCCGCCACACAGACATGAACACCAAGAAGCGTATGCCGCGCACGTAGGGCGAATGCCTTACTTGCACCCGCTCCACTCACACTAGTAAAATCTGTCTGTGTCTAGTGTTCGCGGACAACACAATGAGGGTCTGCATGGTGGCCTTCTGGGGGTTGAGGTAAACATGGCTATAATTCAGCCGCAGCTCCCATCGCGAGGCAGCCTTCAGATGGAACGAGAGACGTCCGTCCATTGGGCTCCCACAGATATCACTGACATAATAACAGAGTGTAGGGCCTAGTGTAGACCACCACCACCACCACCACCACCACCCCTCCTTCTCCTCCTCCCAGACAATTCCTTGCCTGAGGGCCACCAGGGCGGGATCCAGACATGGCCGCTGTTTACCACCTACGGCTCCTATTGATCCAGCCAGGGATTGATGTCCTCCAGCGATTGATTTAGCACCCCCCCCCCCCTTCCAAACCCCCACGCCAATCCTCTTCCTCCCTGCTTCTCCTAAAAACAAGGCAGGGCTGAGTAAAACACTCTGCCACCACTCCGCTCCGCTCCAGCTCTTCCTCCCCCTCCCCTCCATTCCTATATATTCTCCGGGCGTTTTGTGCCACTAACCACCACCCCCCCACTGTCCCATGCTTTATGGCAGTGGTGGGGGGAAAATATCAAGAACCTCCTTTTTATGCATTAGGCTACGAGCCGCCATTTATCGGAATTTCTATCTCTGAGTCCACAATTTATATTGTCAAATCAAACTTAATTTAATTGAGTGTGTACAAAGGTAACTCTGATGCCTCTTTTCCTCCTGTTCAGTTATTCTCACTTCTTAGTCCATGAGCCAGACCTCCAAAATTGTAACATACGTTATGGGCGAAGCCAGCATACCTGTAGTTGAGTACCGACAGAAGCTGTGTTGATTTTGGCAGCATTTTCATTTGGTTTTAGTCATTTCTTGCCAACTGGAATGTTTTAGTGTTATTCTATGGTCTTGGTTGACGAAATCTACAGTTGATTTAGTTGATTGACTAAATCTGCAGTTGATTTAGTCACGTTTAGTCTAGAACTAAACCTGCAGTTCATTTAGTCAAGTTTAGTCAAGAACCGGTTCTGTTTTTATTATTATTTTTTACAAGGGCTGATAATGGCTCGTACACACTGCAGGAGTTTTAAAGTTGTCAGTGAGTGACCAGATCACCATATATTCTACACTGCAGGAGTTTTATTCTTTTCCCCCCCTTTTTTAAAACTGATTTTCTTCATGTCTGTGTGGTTTTCACAATAAACGATTGGTAGCCGACTAGGAATCACACACTGCAAGACTTCACCAAGATGCGTTCTAGACCCGATATGTAAGGTCTATGTCATTTGTTTTTATTCCAATATTCATTTAGACATCTCACAAGCAAGATGCTGTCATTGATGCGCCTGTGATACAAGTGCATGACCGACACAGAGAACGCCCCCTACCCCCTCTGTTTCTCTCTCTCACTTTCTCTGCATGCGCACATCACAGAGAGAAATGTTTGATAGCGTAAGCCTACGTGTGGTGTGCCAGTGAGACAGGACGTTGCGTCTTTCATTAAATAATCATCTGTCTCTCTCCATGTGTCCGTGCACATGCACGCACAGACTATATCGAATCATCTATCGTATCAGGCAGACTTGTCAACAAGTGTTTTGTGAGCTGTAGTTCCTCTTCTCTCATTGGCTGGAATACAAGCTTTCATGGGACGTGGTTCCAAATCAATTCACATTGCATGATGTCCAGTCGGCGACAGAGTCCAATATCAAACCTTCTAGATGTTCAGAAACAGTCGGGAAGGCGCCAGGAGTGCATTTATCGGCGCTATATTTTCTCGCAAGCAATACCAGATCTTGCGTCAGAATGTGAGTTTTGTCGGCAAGTGCCAAAAATGGTCATTAAGGTTGTCTGGATTGGGAGTCGAATCCACGGCCTGGCACCACACTGAGCAGACCGTCCGGGCGGAATCGATCAATTTCAAATGGCTGGATGGCGCATTGCATACTATACATACATTATGGCTGAAGTGAATGCTGTAGGATAGGCCTATGACTTGTGATAATGATCCAAATAAATGTAGTGGAGTGAAAGTTTGCCTGAAAGTGAACGTTTGCCACGTGTGTGTGTGTGTGTGTGTGTGTGTGTGTGTGTGTGTGTGTGTGTGTGTGTGTGTGTGTGTGTGTGTGTGTGTGTGTGTGTGTGTGTGTGTGTGTGTGTGTGTGTGTGTGTGTGTGTGTGTGGGTGGGTGTGTGGGTGTGGGTGTGGGTGTGTGTATGTGTGTGTGTGAGCGCATGCGCGCACACACCTCCTTAACACTGAGCCGCTTCTCCAAACTGTTTGTGTGTCTCTTCCCTTCTATACACTTTTTGGTATAAGTGCTTATGGTAATGAAGTGTGTTTGTCACCGTCTCCAGCTATAATCTCGCCTCACATGCACTCCACACTTCTCCTCTTCCTTCCATGGCTCCCCTCCTTCTCCTCCAAACTCTTCGTCCCTTCCTGACTCCTCCCGTAGGCTCTCCTGTGTTTAATCTGGACTTCCTCCCCCGCCACACCCTCCTAAAATAAATCGGTGCATCCTGGCATCAATAGTTATCGCGGCTTTGAATCCTGCCAGGCAATTCTGCTCCCATTGTATGTACCCGCTGGGGATGCCCACGTTTGTTCTAAATCGACTGTTTGTAGGTCAGCAACGTGCCTGTTCTTCGACTCCTGTGTAGCTGCGATTCTTGTGTACAAAGAAGACCTCATATCAGGTTTGGCCCTGATGTGTTTTACACGCCGTCACTATGCTTTTATATACTGTACGGGAACCCCTTTTGCTCTTTTAAGCATTAGCTATTGAAAAATGGCAGACCTACAAGCTCGTTTGTAGGTCTTTCACCACCAATGTCTCCCTTTAAAACTGTAAAGCGTTCTCTAGTTTAATATTTCTATGGTTCTAGATTAATTGTCTCTTTCTGCGCAACGCAGGATTCCCACATCCCTTTTTGAGAATACAAGTGGTTTGGTTTATGGGTTAGAGAAGAGAAAAACAGTAAATTAAATAGCTTTAAAACAAGACCATCTTGAAAACCGAGTAACGTTATAAGGCAATAAAACAACTGCGAAGAGCTTTAAAATGGCAGCATATCGGGCAGAACGATGAGTATGTGAATAAGACCACAGAGAGGTTTTAAAAAGCTCCACTGAAAGCAAAAGAGTGAAGACCAGAGTTAATGTGGTTTCAATTGTCACTCGACAGTTTGCAGCCTGTACGAGAGAGAGAGAGAGATGACGCGAGGAGTGGAGGAAGAAAGAGAGGGAAGGCGGGAGGGATAGAGGAAGACAGGTGAGGGAGAAGGATGGCGGTGCGAGGGTCCCATCGCTCTTATCAGAGCAGCAGAGTCGGAGAGCCCAGAGGAGAAGGGGGTGGGGCCGCTGTTTAATGTGCACTGTATCATTCATAACAGTAATACTGGCATCACTTGCTGCTAAAGTCCTTCGGGTTAGCCCGAGACCCGATAAAGCCCGAGCACCGACCCGGCCCGTGGCCGGTTCCGGTTCCGTTTACAAGAAATGACATCCGGGCACAAACGGGCCGGTTCCGCGATGTCGCGGGTTCGTTCAGGCCGGTTCCTGCATGTCCCCTGCATGTCCCGGGTACAATCAGGCCGGTTCCGGGGCGTCTCGGACCTCGGGTTACACCCAAAACCCGGGGATTGGCCGCCACAGCTGTCAATCACCCTCGTCATCCCCCCCTTGTTCTCCTCCGGCCAGTGAGAGGCGAGCATTGAGTCACGTGACTTTAGCATAGCAGGAAGTTACTGCATACGTCATCATCACAACAACACCCCCCCCCCCCCCACACACACACACACACACGAAGACCGGCAACAACTTAACTATCGTGATAATAATAATTATTAAGATAAGCAATAAAGACTATGGTCTGCTGCTGGTGCGACAGAGACCACAAGAACAAAAAAGAAACTACTCTTCCACAACGGAGATATGAATTGTGTGATCTACCATCACGAGACGGCAGTTATAATAGTTGACTATGGATTATTATTTTTATTCACACACAATGGTGGATGGCTAAGAAGAAAAGTACAGCTACTACTGGGATTCAACATCTAAAGACGACGTGGATTTATTTTCTATGCTGTGAGTCGAGTCCGTGTTCAGCATGGTGTTCAACCATGTACAACTAACAGTAAGCTTCCGTCTTATTCATAATATACTAGTAGAACTCATTAAAGCGTTCGGACATTTCGGGTACTCGGACATTTACGGTTCGGACCCATGATTTCAATAATAGCACCGGGCTCGTCTCGGAGCCGGGTTAAATCATCCCGGGCGTTCAACGGTTCGGAGCCGTCATGTTAATTATAGCACCGGGCTCGTCTCGGAGCCGGGTTAAATCATCCCGGGCATTCAACGGTTCGGAGCCGTCATGTTAATTATAGCAGCGGGTCCAAAGCGGAGCGGCTCCGATTACGTCCGGGTCTGAACCGGGCCGGTTCCTTGAAAATGGACCCGTGAAGGACTCTACTTGCTGCTAAATAGCGTCATTTGTCAGGGGGAAAGGGCTGCGTGCCACCACCGTTACAGATAAGCACCGGCAACCTGTCCTCACTGCACCATTCACTGAACGCACACACATGCGCGAACACACACACACACACATACACTTAAGGGGGGGTTCCATGCCGCAAGCCCCTCCTTTGTCCAGCTTTTGGTATATGTGCACAATTTTTGTCCCGAAGCAAACTCTCTAGATCGTCCTCAGACGAGCCCTCCATCAGCATCTCCATTCACTTCAGTTCTCTATACATCTGGCCAACTCAATCTTGACGAGATCAGTTCAAAAAATAAAATGAAAATCATTTTCAGTCTTGGGATTTTTGGGGGCTTTAAGCAGCTCATTTGTGGTCTCTGGACCAGCAGCTTTCTTTAGTGCATCCACATACAGTGTAGGTGTGGGACGTCCTCTTGATCGATGCCCACATGTTGGTTCCCACAGCACAAGCTTTTTGGCTGGGAATGGGAGTTCTTGGTGTCGGTGGAAGTGGCTACTAGCTAGTCTCATCCTCCTTACTGTCCTCCTTGCTATCTTCTCTGATAATGGAATTTCGAGTGCTTGTTTTAATACAAACACTGTGTCGATAGAATCTGTTGGACTTGCATAGCATTCATAACATCGTTGAATGTTAAACAGAATGAGACAAAGACAATTCTGTCTTTCAAAGTATCCATATTTATCAGTGTTTGAACACGGAGCCAGCATTTAGCATTTAAACATGGGCTCAAAGCTCAGTCCATCCCCCAAAACACAGGCCACAGCATACTGATACAGCCCTGAGATCCTTAAAGATGGAGTGCCATGAATTTTTTCCAACTTAAATCATGATCATCAGATATTATTGTTATATGAAGAGAAATAATTTTCTCAAAAAGGTGTACAGTATTTGTTAAAATGTTGTTTTTATGTGCACTCCCCCACCAGCTCATTAAGTATGCCTGGTTTGCCTGGTGGGTGGTGATGGGTGGATGGGTGGATATCCACCTGAACTGAAGCCACACCCAGTTTCTTTTGTACTTTCTCCATTGCAGGGAGCGGGTGTCGGCGCTCTAACTAGCTAAATGCCGATAGTTGCTGTGCTGTAGGCTGTGCTAACCGGCGAGGAGAGAAGCCTGGGTTGTGTCTGTATCAGTGTTGCCAACTTGGTGCATTCGGCGCTATATTTAGCTCTTTTTCAGAACCCCCTAGCGCCAAAATTAGTGAAAAACTCCTGGCGGAAAATTTGGTGCTTTTGTGCTGATGAGTTGGAGCGAAATTGGTTGACAGACGCCAGAAATAAAACCCTCGTTTTTCACCATTTTCCTCCTATGATAGAGTCCTCCTTCCTTCCTAGAAAAGACCATTAGTAACCAAAGGGACCCTATAATTTAACTCTTGAGATTGTAAAATGAAACCAAATGGACCCCAAGAGTTAAATTATATTTCTATATCTGAATTACCTAATTTTCCAATCTACACATTTTAATCTACACATTTAGAAAACATAGAAGAATTGTTATTTTGACCAACATTTTGCCAGTTATCTCTCCTAAATTAGTCAGAGAGACTAAACTCAACATCAAATGGTGGTCCTCCGTGGCTAAAATGCAGAATAAATCGTGGGCCCTGGTATGAAAATGGTTGAAAAACACTGCTCTAGCGCATTCTAGTGCATTTTGGATTTTGGCAGTTGGCAACACTGGTCTGTATCGAGTTTGGTGATCGTGTGTCTAGTGGAGGGTTCTTCTCCGTCAGAGCCTTCTCTGTGCTGCACCGCTGGTGTGGAAGTGCATACGGTTTGGTGATCGTGTGTCTAGTGGAGGGTTCTTCTCTGTCAGAGCCTTCTCTGTGCTGCGCCGCTGGTGTGGAAGTGCATACGGCTGCTTGACACCCCAACACAACCGGACTCAGTCCGGTTTTGTTGGGGTGCTGTCGTGTGGGGGGTGAGGAGCTTCTTTGTAGCTAGCATAACTCAACAAACTAAACTAAACTAAATGTAAACCAAACGGGACTCTCACGGGTCCGTTTGGTTCCATCTGTGCCTAGTGCACTGTCAGAGTTAAGGGGGGAGTGGGAGACGTTTTGTCGTGATGTGCTGGCTGTTGTGGCTTCACTTCTGGCTGGCGTGGCGTTGCTCGCCTTCGCTTTAACAGTGGGGGCTCTTCACTTTCTACACGCAGCATTTTGGCCCAGCCTGACTGACTGGAGGTGCAGTTGGCTGTCTGCTTTTGTGCTGGTGCCTTCGTCTTTGTGGCGGTGTGGCGTGGGGACGGATTCCAGGTGGTCCCCAGCTAAGTTGTTTAACCAAATGTAACTCTTGAGAGTGTAAAAATGAAACCAAATGGACCCGCAAGGGTCCATATCGCATGATATCCATCAGCGAATTAGTCAAAATCTACAAAACTAGAAGATTAATGGTCATGGACAGAAGCAAAAGAAATCTTTAGTTTTGGGGTCGGTGGGTCTAAAAATATCATCGATTGGTGGTCCCTGGCTCAAATGCGGAATAAATGGTGGGCCCTGGGATGAAAAAGGTTGAAAACCACTGATCTAAATACTCCTTGAAATTTAAAACAGCTAGGAAACTGCATGTGTTATGTTTACAGCGACGTCCTTTCTGCCCGCCAGGGGGTTGGAGAAACCAATGGACTGAAAGCTATATGAATACAAAGGGAAGATATCATTGCACATAAAAAACAGACCAAGGGTTCTAATGAAGTACCATCACCCCTTGTACAAAATTGGAAAAAATACAAAAATCACGGCACCTTCTCTTTAAATCTTGGACTGCATAACGGACTTTCCTGACTTTTTTACAATGGTTTTCACCACCGATCCCGCTTTAGGCATTAACCTGCCAATAGTGCCTAAATAATGGCTAATTCTGCCTATTATACCGTCAAGAAGTTCCTCCCTGTCCCCAGAGAGCCCACAAGATACGCTTATTTTAATGTGTTTTATTATTTTTTCTACATATCGAAACTACACACATGCACACTAACCTGCAGTGCATATCATGCACATAATACACAATGTGCCGCAGCCACATTAGAAGGCTATCGCTGTCTAAAGAGAGAGGCAATTTACATAACGCAAGATGTTTAACAAAAACATGGTATATTCAATATTATGGGAAGAGTGATGTGCAATCATATAATATATTGTGTGCTTATTTAATGCACTGCGCGCATTAGATAGTTTCCCTATTTTAATACCCATTGTAAAAGTACAAACCTCCACTCCACTCCAAGGTTCAGTCCCAAGTGCTTCAGATAATATTGTGGCCCACCGTAATGAATGCAGCCACGCTCGAGTGCGTTATGAGACTTTCCCCCCCCCCCTCCAATACCTCCTTTGCTCAGAGCACGGAACCCGAACCTGTAGTAGTTAATGTTCTGTTCTCAATTAGCCCCTCTCTCTTGGGGAGGGGGAGTTAATCTTCCACAGGACACTGTGCTCACAGACTGGGGACTTGGGTTTTTCAAATGGCCATTTATTCTACATCGCCAGAGTATGTATCAACCGCAAACCCACGTGGAGTCATTCTTCCTTCGGCTGAGAGGCGTATAGCGGGGGAGAGGGGGGAAAAAATCTGTTATTATTGATGAGCATGTGGTAAAATGCTTAATTTGCACCGTCTTCAACCAAATTATAACTCATATTGAAAGGCGCGAAATTAGCATAAATCTCATTAGACGCAATGAGAAGGGTTCATAAATCGTTATATTAATTAGTCTTTTTTTTGGCCTCCCTTTTCACAGGGAAAATGGGGTGTATTAATAAAAACTAGAGGGGTGTGTGATTGTGGAAGCCTAATTGGTCGTTGTGTTAAGCAGTTAGGGCTGCCGGTTGACGGCCAGGCGGCTTTATTTAGTTCGGGTTTCAACCTCTATTGTCTGACGGAGTGGTCCCTTATCAAGGATACGTAGGCCTGCTCTTCCAAATCCTGAGTGTTTGTATGAGCCCCTTATGCACTCTTTTCACACTGTATATCATGGTGCGATGCTGTGAAAATAGGCGAGCGATGCATGCTAAAAAAAAAATGGCTTGGCAGGCCTTGCAGAGCTCATCTACTTACTTTAACCCTTCATAAAGGGGCTCCGCTATGAATGAATTTTACTAGTTTTTTCCCCATCCCTAGTGTAATTTTGCACCCCAAAAACTTGTTTTTTTAAAACTATATTGAGATATGTGTACCTCCTATTTAGTGATGTCACTACAAATACCAATTTTAAATATTCCTTTTCCTTTAACGTTGCCTCCATCCTTTAATGGTATACTAGGTAACTTTTTCATTAAACACATCTGAAATCTATTATAACTGACATATGTCACACAAGCCATTCCCTGAATTTCAGCCCTCGAAGCCTGTTCTAATTATGTTTTCTATTGAAAAGTGATGGGGGTAATACGGTTCCCACGGCTCCCAGGAAAATGACGTCACACATCGGATTCACAACATAGATACTGTATATTATAGGCTTGATCATGCATCTGGAGGAAACCTTGAGGCGAAATGGACATAGCGGCTGAAGGTGGTATTGTAATTTTTGAGCAGCAGAAAGCCGCATTCACATGAATGCGCACCATGCTGTGCTATTGTTCGGTCGAGTGTGTTCACGTAAATACGGCCCAATGTATCCCGCGATACACTCTGTTCCTATACCCTGAAGGAGTGAAAGGGGGACTTTGATGCCGTCTCTCTACTTATTATACCTCTGATTCACAATGCAACTTAAAGCGCAAGGGATGCTGGGAAATGTAGGGCTTTATAAAGGGAATAACAATGAGGTGGGTGGGGGGAAGCAGTGAGGAGGGAGATGGGCTGTTTTTTTGTGAACATTTCTGGTACTGCAGCAAAATAGCACCTGCTACAGAGTGTAAAAAAAGGTATTCAAATATCATACATTTGGATTTAAATTCATGGAGACCTTTTCACAATTCTCGCCTATAATGACATGCCCATCAAAACGTCGGGATCCGCCACATTAACACTCAGAGTGTTAAAGTGGAACCACTATAGGTACATCGTCAGGGGGGGCAATCGGCAAATACGCATGGTGACTCCCCTGTGCGCGTTATTGCACGGATGTCGAACACGACATTAACCCCGTAATTGTGGCTAATCTGTCTGTCGAGGTCGATAGCATCCGTGCCCCTTGCCGTACGCTTAGACTCACACACGCATTACAGGACATAATCTGGCCCATTCGCTTTTACTCTGGTCAGTAATGACTACGGTCCCCCACACCCCCGGCTAGCTGGGTCCTCTTAATGCCTGTCCTTGGCACTGCCCACACGACTGACACATCTGTCCGGGGTGGTGGATTAAGCCAGCAGGCTTGGCCCACAACGCTCCACCCCTAGGGTTTGATTAGCCAGGCTGTCTTCCTGGCCTCCACGTTCCGTGATGAATGAAGCACCATGAACTACTGCGGTCTCCAATTAAAATCAACTCTGCTCTTCTCACCTCTCGCTGGCAAAACCTGTGCATGCATGCGTGTGTGCGCAAGCACGTGTGTGCCCTTTATTATTGACACTGTCATGAAGATGCATCTTCATGACTTTCATGACTGGAGTATTCTAAAGCATGAAGCAAGGCCTCGTACTCTGTGTATGTCGATGTAGTTTCCAACTCATACTGTATAGTGTATCACATGGACTCATTGTCATTGTGAATATTTTTTTATATTAGTTTAACCTACGTGTCACAGTGTGTACACTGCAGTTAAATTGCCCTGCGACCTTCAGCATTTTGCGCAGCGATGTTGCGGGGGAAGCTGCACAGCGGTGCGACACAACCTTTGAACTTTGTCCTCTCTCTCTCTCTCTGTTCGACAGGTTCGTCGGTGACCCAGCTGCTGGCAGAGGACCCTGAGCAGGAACCCCTCATATATGGGGTGGTGGGAGAGGAGGCCATGAAGTATTTCGCTGTGAACAGAGAGACGGGAGTGGTCTGGCTTCGACAGAGCCTCGACCGAGAGGTAAGAGCAGCTTACACACACCAGTATTGGCAGCAATTGTTGATTGTAGTTGCATTTTTTTTTTTGCAACTGAAAAGTGGAAATTGATTGACATTACACATAAACTTTCCTTAATGACTTTCCCCCCAGCCCAAAGACGTTGAAAGCCCCTGTGTTAGTCTAGTTTGAGTTGACTAAATGTCACAATATTTGTTGACTAAATCTATAGTTGATTTAAGTGACTAAAATGTAATTCGACAGGCCTTGATATCAATGATATCAAGTTAAATTGTGGGAATGGAAAGGATAAAGTCTATTTGTTTGAGGAGTGCATACTGTGTCCTGTCTGGTGTGTTGTGGGTGATCTCCATGTCTCTGTCTCTGCATCACAGACCAAGTCAGAGATGCAGGTGGAGTTCTCCGTGAGTGACAGCCAAGGGGTAAGCGCTCTCCTCTGTGATCACAGCCATGTCACCTTCCATCTCACCATCACATTTAGACACACTGTGGTCCCAGACCAAAAATAGTATACACATTACCACAGACCCTCTTTCTTTCTTTCTTTCTTTCTTTCTTTCTTTCTTTCTTTCTTTCTTTCTTTCTTTCTTTCTTTCTTTCTTTCTTTCTTTCTTTCTTTCTTTCTTTCTTTCTTTCTTTCTTTCTTTCTTTCTTTCTTTCTTTCTAGGGATGCTTATTGACAATGAAACATTTTCAATTGAAAGTAGTCATTTCAAAGTACCCAATACAGCATCTCTTTCTCTCTCCTACTACTCGTCTGCCTCAAGTGTAATGTGGACCTACTCTAATATTGCCTTATTGTGGCTAGGATATATACACTATACACTATAATAGCATTTAGGGCTCTACATACCCTCCTCAAACCTGGGGAGACAGCGGACTGGCCTCGTGCTTCCTTCAATGCATGAGGTGTCCAAGCTGCCTTCTTTTCACGGGTGGGGAGGATTTTCCCTGGTTGGACGTAGTGCGTGGAAGGAACACGTTGTTCAAACCAGTTCCCGTCCCCTCCAGGCGCCATGGCTGGCCAGGGGGAATCAGTTTAGAGCCCAGGATTACTGCATGTTTTTGTGAGGGCATCTACCCTAAGACGTCGTACTTTAATGTATATACTATGCATATATTTGGTGTATTGTCATGCTTTTAGATTCATCGCTTAATGCTCTGCTAAGTCACTCTGGATTAAGATCTGCTAAATGCTATATTGTAAATTGCATGTGCAAAACACGAGAAGTACACTGCAAAAAAAACGACATGATTTAGATGATCGTATAGCACCCCAGGATATCTACTGCATACACACTTGTTCTTAGGGGGAAAAAAGTAATAATCAAGAATTATGCATGCATTGTATGGATCAATATGCAGCCCATGGCGACTCAATCTCCCAGTGTTGCTTGAGAGATTCTTGTCACTTCCATTTGTAGTTAAGCACAGATTTCACTGTTGTTGTTGTTGAGGCTTTAGAAAAATCAATGAATGATTATAATCTTTTTCTTCTCCTTCGGCCCAAAACAGGGTTATATTTGTTTAGCAGGGTGCAGCAGGTAGCTGTAGTTATGCCCCAGGGGTTCACACGGCTGTTTGTTCTGTACCCAGGGGTGTAGTGGAGGGGGGACGTCACTTCTCACATTTAAAATATTTTTGGGGCAAAAGTAGGCCTGTGTTTTTTGTCTTGTCATTTACTTTTATGGATACAATTGTGCATTCTAAACAATCTTTCTCAATATGCTATACTGTTGTTGTTGTTGTTTTAATAGTGTGTCTTTGTGTGTTGCGCAGGTGCACACATTGATGCGCATGCTAATGCAAGTGTGCATGCATGTGTCTTAAAGGGGAATTCCACTCATTTTCAATATTTTACTGTCATTAATATACCTTAGAGATGTTGTGTGGACATGGTAAAAAAAAAAAAAAAAAAAAAGTTCCCCCATTCTGTGTTTCCTAGAAATGGAGGTCTGAAAAAAAATCATTAACATGGTGAAATACATCTTGACATCATCAAGATGTATTTCACAATGTTAATGGGTTTCCTTTTTTCTGAGAGTGTACAAATGGAACCAAATGGACCCGCGAGGGTCCATTTGGTTCACATTTGTACACTCTCAGAAAAAAAAAGAAAATGGGTGGAATTCCCCTTTAATAGGCGTCCCCCCCACTTCTAAAAGTCCCACTACAACACTGTCTGTACCTTACAGGTGGTGAAGGACACGGTGAACATTCAGATCGGAGATGTGAACGATAACGCGCCGACATTCCATGGGCAGCCTTACACCGTGCACATCCCAGAGGTAAGTACCTCTATGACACAGCGCGTGCGTGCGTGCGCGCACACAAACTCACACACCCGCGATACAAGCCTTATGAGTCTATTGTTGCACTGTCAGAGTTGAAGAGGCAAGCGTCCATGATTTTCACGGTGTAATTTGGCGTGTCACTGCACCCGAGGCACCCGTCTTGTGTGAATTAAGCAGCAACCTGCTGTGCAAGACCATTGACAGCATTGCTAGAAGATGTATAGGTAAGCACAGTGAGCAAATACAGCATATACTGTTCTTCACATAAATGAATAATGATTTTGACGAGGCCGTGCTTTGGCGGCGGTTTCTTATTGTCTTGCGATGCTTTCTCTGCATTTGAGGGCTAATTATGCCCAGCTTTGTGTGTTTGTGTGTACCCCAACATTGCGACAATTTGATTGGCTGAGCTGTGTGTGTTGCCCCCTAGCGATGATTTGATTTGGAGTGTGCGGAATGTGACGCATGATAATGATGATGATGATGATGTAAATGATAAGAGCCCCCTCACTTCTCACAAGAGTGATTTTTTGTTTCATTCTATACATCAACTAGAAAAACTGCCCTTCTGGGCACATGTCTTCACCAGGTTAAGTTGTCCACGTAAATTGTGCAAGGTTTGTCCATGTCCTCTAGGGAATGTGCATGCAGCATTTCATGCAGATAGGTGCAGTTGTAGGTAACCATGTGAAAAGCTGCCTCCTGGTTGCGCTAGAGCAGACCATTCTGGAACATTTGGGGCAGAGAGTCATTGTTGGCATCTAGGGAGTGTATGTGTGAAGTTTGGCATTGTGGTCAGCTGTACATAGACAGACGGACACACAGACTGATGGACGATGTGCAAAACATACTCCCTTCATGGCCTGGTGGAGACAACAAACTACTTAAGTTGGTATAATGAACCGGCGCATGGGAAGCATAGAGTTCTGCATATTTGGGTCAGACATGCCAAACATGGAGTGGTGACGCACGCACAGAAAGATGCACAGGCTTTTCTGCCTGCTTTACATAGAAATCTCACTCACTGTCTTTGCAACTAACATTCGTCGGTAATAGTAGGAGGCGATTGTCAGATTTCATGATCGTTGTCGCTGTTGTTTTGCCGTTGAGACGCTCCGTCTGTAAAGAACAGTTCACTGTGTCTAATGTGTAAATTTTTGCCAAGAATTGAGGAATTCTCCTTCCCATTCACATAACAATACAGAGGGAAATGCACTCAGCTTTTGATACATACGGTAACAGGGAAGGCTGCCCGCTGTGCAAGACTCAAATCTTTTTTTTTCATTCTTCTCTCATCTTCTGTCAGTTTCTCTCCACCATACTCCGTCCTCTACCTCTCCTCCTCCTTCAGCTTCCCATTCTTTTCCATCATTCTTGCCTCCTCTGTTGCCCTCTCCTCCCATCTAATCCTTGATATGAAGTAATTGCCAGAGTAGAGAGGAGCACTTCAAACAGTGGGGCCTGGAAATCTATCACACACACACACACACACACACACACACACACACACACACACACACACACACACACACACACACACACACACATCCGCGTGCACATTGTTTTTGTGTTTATATTGAACACGTACCCTTCGTCTTCCTCCTCCCCAGTCTTTCCACCAAATCTTCAAAGCCTAGTGGCTGTGGAGATTGGAGAGAAATCTCTCCCAATCCATAAAGTCAAAGCAAATAAACGGGGAGAAAAGAAAAGGCTGTTTAGTTTTTAGTCTGGAGGCTGTTTTAGTCTTGCTTTCACGCCCACCACCCCCCTCTCTCCCCGCCACCCGCCGGCCGGCCGGGGGAAGGTTCTCTAAGGGGCCAAATGAAACCGCTTGCCTGTGTGGGATTCATATATGGTCCACTTACCGAGCGTTTGCAAACAGTGGAGCTGAGGTGAGTCTCGGGAAAATAGCCATTACATTTTTCACTTTACTTTACGCTCTTGTATTCGGTGAATTGTGAGTTTCCTGGTAGGAAGTCACTCTGAATGGACTTCCTTTCTGCAACTTCACTGTCTTAGTTGGGGTTTTGACATTTCTATATGAACTAGAACTAGAGCTCGGTCGTAAAGCACGGAGTCGGTAACGATGGAAGTTGGAGATCCATGCCCTGCCCCGGGTACGTGATACCCTTTGTACGAGGGGTGTAACGAACTGCATATTGTCTATAAATATTGTTTTTAATTTAAAAAAAGTATAATATAATAAGTATATTATGTAAACAGAAAATATTGTATCATATCGCTTGACTTTGTATTATATCAATTAGCAATGTAAATGATCAATATTGAATCGATATCGAATTGCTACCAATAGTAAGTACTTTGTACTTTGTATTGCATTGAAGTAAGACACAAAGCATCCTACTTTTTATTTGTAGATAGGTGTCAGGCATGTCAATATACCAGTATGTATGTTATGTTGTGATGTCAGACCAGGCCAGCTCCATATGGACATATAGAGGTGATCAGGTCCCGATAGGCCAGGCTGATGGAGGCTTTTTGTGCTGGTTCTGGACAAACGGCTATTCAACACGACGGACTGGACATCGGGCATCTCAACCCCTGTGGGGGTGTCGGAACATCTGTGAGGAATTTGAATTATGTGGATATGGACATCCAAATGTACTGTACATAATACGTACACAGAGAGACTTTATGCATAGATAATTGTGTGGAAAATGCTGATCCATTGCTCTTAGTAAGCAGGCGCTATAATGTGCAAACAAATATGCCTCTGATGCCTGTGAATACGACATGAAGGAGATTTGCAAGGAGCACACTTTGGATATAATAAATCAACCTTATGTTTTATCTTACTTGATAAATGAGGCCCAGTTTAATCTTTATGCAGAATGCATGTGTTGTTGATAGTAATGCAGCAGTCCAAGCCCCAAGGTGTCTATTGGTGTCTAATGCTGGTGGAAACCATTAAGCAGTGTTGATTTTAGCAATTTTTTCTTTTATTTATTTATTTATGAGTCTCTTGATTAGTTTTAATTTAGTTTCGGTCAACTGGAATGTTTCAGTGTTAGTCTAGTTTTTGTTGACTGAATATCATAAAATTTTAGTAGACTAAGGGGCTCCATTTGTGTACGCATCTTTTGGCGTCGTGTTAACAACGTGGACGAGAGCTACACTGTAGAGGAGCGTCACCATGGAAACCAGAGACGCCAGTGGAAGAGGTGGATCCCGTCGGCATCGCCTGCTTTCTTAACTATATTGGGCTTCTGGCGCAACTGTGTCGGACCACGCCTACCGTTCTCATTGCGTCCAAGGCCTAGAGACGGGAACTTAAATTCCCTATTGGATCCCTGGCCTAAATCTACCGTTGAATTAGTCGATTAAAATGTATGTTGGTGGGCCTCGATGCCCGCAAAAATACGATTTTGCACTTGCTTAAAATAGCTACAATCTCACAAGGTGCCAGAGCACGACACTTTCCTGTGTTTCTTGGCCTGTATTTTCAGAATGGAACAAAGTTTAAATTGACTTGTGTAGTCGTCGTTTGGTTTCCCAGTTAGTTTTCGTCAGCAAAGAAAAGTTGGTGGACGAACATTGCTTGTTGAAACCATATAACTTCTAAGCCTTTGGGGGAGTAGTACTGGGGATCCTTTGGAGAGTCAGTTCCTTCCTCATTGCATCCTTTGCAACCCCTCACCAACACACACACACACACACACACACACACACACACACACACACACACACACACACACACACACACACACACACACACACACACACACACACACACAAAAGTTCTCTGATGATACAGTAGTCTTGAGTCTATTACGAGGGGGTGACGATCCCTCTGTATATTTCCAGGAGGTTTCCTCCTTTGCAGAGAGGTGCAAGGAAAACAGTTTGATCTTAAACAGTAATAAAACAAAGGAAATGATCTTTGATCTCACGACCAACAGAGCCCATGACCCTGTAGTCATCGCAGGGTGCAGCATTGAACAGGTTAATTCCTATAAGTATCTGGGAGTTCAACTTGATAATCAGCTGAAATGGAACATTCAGGTTGATCACTTGTGTAGTAAACTAGCACAAAGACTCCACTTTCTCCGTAGACTAAGACTGTTCGGAGTGAGTACAAACATTATGTTGACTTTTTATAATGCTGTACTAGGCAGCTTAATTATGTACAGCATGGCGGCTTGGTACGGCTCACTATCTGTTCAGCTTAAAAATAAAGTCAACAACATGGTCAAGGTAGCCATGAAGATCATGGGTCAGAATACATACCCTCCTCTGCAGTCCACTTATGAGGAAAGGGTCACTGCCCTCGCTAGGAGCATCCTCCGAGATCCTTCGCATATCCTTTATGCTGAATATGAGCTGCTTCCCTCTAGGAAACGTTATAGATCTAAAAAGTGTAAAAGCAACCGCTACAAGCAGTCTTTTATTAGTCCAGTAATAATATCACTTGACCTGCAACTAATTGCAAAAAAAACAAACTCAACTGATTTTGAATCTTTAATATGCCCAGAATAATATACAAAAAGTTGCCTGGAATTGTCTGGGGGGAAAGTTGTGAAAATAGCCTCTAAAGTATGAGACTACAAAAAAGTTTTTTGTCCATTTCTGCTAGATTTCACCATGCTAAACCATATAACAATTTGATTGAATGGTTTACCAAACATTTCTCAGTTGTTCCATATGTATTTCTTCCTATAGAATCCAGTTCTGCAATGTACATTTTTGTATTGTGCATAATTATTGAATTTATCAGCATATTCACACATGGGCGGAAATGACAGGAAAAATCCTATAACAATTTGTCAAGCAGTTTTATCAAACTTTGCTCGGATGTTCAGTATGTATATTTTCCTCTAGATTCAATTTCTGCAATGTACAGTACTGTGCATAATTAATGACAATTAGTATATTTGACACATAAGCGGAATTAATTTGATATGTTGATGTGTATATGTAATTTGATTGTTTGTTTCTGGCATTACATCATAAACATACAACATAGTCACTATGAATGAAATATAAGCTAGGAATGTAAGGATAGAAATTCTATATGCATATATTAACACTATGGTCCCATGTTTACAAAAATGGTATACGGTATGTTTGCTAACTGCAAAATAAGATACTAAGTTGAGCCTTTCCATAGCATAGGTCGAGGCTAGGGCAAGTGTATGTGCTAAGATGAAGTCTAAAGGAGCGTTTTCAGACTGTGGCCGCTGAAGATTGGGAGCGAATCTGCAGTTCTGTTTCGCATTTGGCTCATGTGTCGGCTAATCTGAGTGCTCTGGAGGGCTTGTATAGGGTGCGATCAGACAAGATATATAGTTCCATATTGTAGTTGCTTTGAATGACGGCATCCAATATTCGTACTGCAGACAGCAGCCAGGAGCCAATGGAGGGACCAAGGAAGCTGTAGTAGGTTGGATCAGTGGAGAGGCTTAAGTATGCCAGTAAGGATGGAGTTAACAGTAACGAGGGAGTTATGCTTTGAAGGAAGCAGGGTGGCAGAGGGTGTGTAGAGCCCAGGATCACATTAGGAATAGGCACAGGGTGATGTCTGAAGTATAAATCAACAAGAAAGGGTGATACATGTAGCTGTAATGTGTGCTTTGAACGAGAGCTGACTGTCCAGGACAACACCAAGGTTGCTGGCTGTTGGGACAGATGATACAAGCGTGTTGTCAACGGAAATGGTTCGTTCTGGCCCTATGCTCAGAAGAACCTCAATCTTGAACCCAGAATTGAGAATATTGTTTGCTATTATTCAGCAACACTGGTCAGAACAACAACGATTGGGTATCTGAATGATGATTTAACAAAGCTCACATTGATAAATTCAGTAGAAAACAATTACTGGCAGAACAACCTTTATGTGTTGAATGTAACACTAGCAACTTTACACCAAACAATCCTGTAGGATGGAAAAAGTTTTTCTGGAGACACATTCCACTCAGTTCATGGAGACTTCATAATTGAGGTGACTGAACAAAGAGGTCAAAGTCAGGCGTGGTCTCATGCAAGGAGGATTCAGTACATCACTCAAGGCAGAATCTCATGGCCAAAGAGAATTAGCTCTTCACTAAGCCCCTCCCCAATCCGGCCGTGTCCAATGGGCATGCTGGAAGAGGAAAGCTTGAAAAGGAAAGCCTGCCCTGGACAAACCCCGCCCCAAAAGGTGGGGCTTAGAGAAGAGCTTATTGAAGAGAACTTACTGATACTGACGAGTTCAAAACAAAAAGAAACTATCCAAGGTGCTGAAAATTAACAAGTTGACCAGATAGATGTCCATGCACATGAATCAATTCGCATCAGAAGTGGCAAGGCATTTAAAGACTGGCCAAGCCATAGATGAAGAAGTTGTGAAAGGCTTGTTAGAATCATCAGAGACACTTGACAAAAAAGGGAAGGGGCTAAGTCAGCCTTTCTACAGTACATAGTGATGAAAACAAGACAGAACTGATCAGAAAATCTGAAGGAATTTAAACATCTGGAGACAGTGTACTCAGATATATATTGATTATCATACACCAGAGGACAATGCCTGCAAGTGGCAACAGACAACAGTCAATGGTCTTGTCCCAGTTTGGTTCACTCACAGAGTTTTCACCAAGCCTGAACAGAAAACCTCCCAGGAAATGAAGGGAGAAGACCAAAATGATTAAGAATTCCCGGGAAGAGGTCAAACATGAAAAGGCAAAGCAGAAAAAAATCCTACATCCTTTTCAGACATCTTCTTCCTTATTAGAGAGTGACAGTGATTTTGTACTAATGCATCAGCCAAATGACTTTTAATAACAGTTGTCAGTTGATCTCAAATCAAATATCAAATATCCATATACAGTAGATTATCGAATTGTTTCTGCCCATGTGACAAATATGCTAATTATCAAATTATATATGCTCAAGATATATTGCAGAATTGCATTCTATAGGGAAGAATACACAGAGATTACCTGAGAAAAGTTTGGTAAATCAAATTTCCCAAACTATCAAAACTGTCAAATTGCTATAGGGTTTTCCCTGTTATTTCCACCCATGTCAAATATGCAAATTATCTTATTAATTATACACAATACAAAAATGGCCATTACAGAAATGGATTCTACAGGACTAAATAACAATCAACTGAGAAAAGTTGGGTAAACAATTTAATCAAGGGTTTGACATGGTGAAATCTAGCAAAAATTGCCAATAAGACGTTTTTTTTTTTTGGTAGGGTCATACCTGACAGGCAATTTTCTAAACTTTCCCCTCAGACAATTCCAGGCAACTTTTTGTATGTTATTCTGGGCATATTAAAGATTCAAAATCAGTTGAGTTTTTTTTAGTTGCAATTAGTCCAAGGTCAAATGACATTATTACTGGACTGAAACAATCTAATTATACAGTATATACACATCAACATATCAAATTAATTCCGCCCATGTGTCAAATATACTAATTGTCATTAATTATGCACAATACAAAAATGTACTGTGCATTGCAGAAATTGAATCTACAGGAAAAGATACATACTGATCAACCGAGCAGAGTATGATAAACCCGTTTAACAAATTGTTATAGGATTTTTCCTGTCATTTCCGCCCATGTGTGAATATGCTGATAAATTCAATAATTATGCACAATACAAAAATATACATTGCAGAACTGGATTCTACAGCATGAAATACATATGGAACAACTGTGAAATGTTTGGTAAACCATTCAATCAAATTGTTATATGGTTTAGCATGGTGAAATCTAGCAGAAAGGGACAAAAAACGTTTTTTGTAGTCTCATACTTTACAGGCTATTTTCACAACTTTCCCCCCAGACAATTCCAGGCAACTTTTTGTATGTTATTCTGGGCATATTAAAGATTCAAAATCAGTTGAGTTTGGTTTTTTTTGCAATTACGTGCAGGTTGACCCTTTTTTCCCATATAATGCCTGTACTATATCCCCATATCTGTAATTCAGCTTAACAAACATCCTCCCCCCCTAGAGGGCTAGGTTTTCCTTGGACCCTAGTTTTGTATGTCATAATGGAATGAAATACTCGTCTGCCAAATGACAGTTTTTGTTTTCTTGTTTTCTTTCTTTTGTTTCCACGAACTGGTATCCTATTGCTGTCTACTGTCGATTGTATTGTTGTATGGTCAATGTTGTACTGTATGTTATGTTGTCTCTACGCAGTGGCACTCGTATGCCCAAGACAAATTTCCTTCGGGACAATAAAGTATAACTAACTAACTAACTAACACACACACACACACACACACACACACACACACACACACACACACACACACACACACCCCCCCACACACACACACACACACACACACACACACACACACACACACACACACACAACACACACACACACACACACACACACACACACCCACACACACACACACACTCAATCCTCCTTCTTATCTCCTCTTTAATCTCTGCATAACTTTTTTTTTTTATCAATGCTCTTCTTACGGGCCTCGTTGCCTTGCCGGTGACCTGCCGGGGCCAGGCAGAACAAACATGCCGTGACATCACTTCCATCAAGCTGTCACTCACTCGGACGTGTTGCGGCATAACTGGCCAATCGGGGGATCACGGTAGCGTCAGCATTACGAGGCGTCGCTGCTGGAAAAAGGAAGAAGATAAAAAAAGGCAAACTGACAGGAAGAGGGAGAGAGATTGACAAAGTGACAGCCGAGGGGACGAGACAGACGAGGTGAGAGACTTGGAGAGAGAGAGAGAGAGAGAGAGAGAGAGAAAAGGCTGTGATAAGCAATAAACGCAATATTGACAGAAAGGAAGGACCAGGCAATCTTTTCCTGCTCTCGCCTATAGGTCATGATGTGTGGGTCACGACCGAAACAATAAGGTCGCGAATACAAGCATCCCGAAATGAGTTTTCTTCGACGGGAGGTTCTGGCATCTCCCTTAGGTGTGAAGTTCAGTCACGGGGTAGAGCCGCTGCTTCTTCGGCCGCAAAGAAGCCAGCTTATGGTTTGGACATCTGGTTAGTGTTCTGTCCTCGCTAAATGATGTTCTCATGAACGTATATAAATCTAGACAGACAGCTAAACAAGTTCCTTATCAAGCTTCAAAGAACCGGGTGACGTGTTGATTTTCAGTAGCGTTACTCGTGAAACTGTGAACAAAATGACAGGAAATGCACAAATGAGAGTGTGAGCTACAAATATAAGAAAATGAAAAGATACCATTGCGTCATTAGTACTACACATGATGCTGAAACATAACAGCTACGTGATGATTTGTTTTTAACCACCTCAAACAGCCTTAATTAGCCCGGTACGTGTGATGAATGTCAGAATTGTAATATGTTTCAAATGTAACAAACATAATTAATACGCAGTGTACTGTACTGTACAATAGGTAACAGGAATAGCATGGCTGCATAGTACTTCCAAACAAAAGCCACAGATGCACACATTAACAAAATTGTAACCAAACAAATGTACACTTGTGAAAGTTAATACAAATACAATTCACCTCTGGATTCATAACAGTTAGGATGTATCTGGGGCGTCTCCCTTGGTTGGCATTAGAGCAGGGGTGGGCAATTATTTTTCCCAAGGGGCCAAATGAGATACATAAAATATTGTGGAGGGCCAAGACTAAAGGCTGAGCTAAAGTTTGTGTAATATTAATTTAATTTCAAGATAAAAGTAAGAGTAAGACCAACCATTTTGACACCAGGGCCCTCAATTCATTCAGTATTTGAGCCACAGAGGACGACCATTTCATGACATTTTAGCCCCACAGACCACAAACTACAGATTTCTTTTGCTTTTGTCCACAATTCCAGGCTGGATTTGGGAAACAAAACAGTCAAACATACAGTTCAAAATGACCATTAATCTGACTCCGACATTCTCTAGTTGTGTAGACTTGGGCTAATTCACCTGATAAATATTTTAACTCTTGAGAGTGTAAAAATGAAACCAAATGGACCCGCAAGGGTCCATTTGGTTTCATTTTTACGCTCTCAAAGAGTTACATCTGGTTAACCAACTTTCCATATTTAACTGGAACTCTCTCAAGGACCACTGGTGGTCCCCGGGCCGGTCAGAGTCAGCCAAAGGGCCGCATTTGGCCCCCGGGCCGCATAATGCCCAGGTATGCATTAGAGGGACGGATAGGCGGATGAAGATTGATGGAATATTTCAGAAGGGTCACCACCAAAAAAACAGGAAAGCGATAGGAAGTTCATGTGGTTAAATAAGTATGTGTGAATACCATGTGTGTTGTGGTACTGTGGTCCTGAAGCCTCAACAGAAAGCTACTAATGAAGCCAACAATGTGAACGGCTGAGGTTCATGCATGTGCGTGCCGGGGAGCGGGAGGGCTGAACGGGTGGCGTAACGGCAGGGTTTTAATTTGTGGCGGCCATAAAGAGGGCGAAGTGGAGGAGCAGGTGGGCCGCTACGGCGTTCCCAGCGCTAACGAGCGGCGGCAGATTTACAGCATGCGGCAAACAGTCAGACGGCAACATGCAGGCTGCAATGCACACACAGCCATCACCCGGAATAATGTTTCATTAACAGCAACAGATGGGACCACAGCCCAAATGGATCATTTTCAAGAGGTAGTGAGAATCTACAGTATAGAACACATTGACAATGTGTTTTCACCATATATCTCTGTGCAGATCCTCGCTGTCACCTATCTCTCTTTTGCGAGGACGCCTCGAGAACAACATGATCGCACATACAAAACAACAATTAACACTGTTTTTACATAAGGTGAAATATAGACGAGCAAAGTTGAAAAGAACAACACAATGCTAAACCAGAGCTACAAAAAAGTGTTGCATCCTCAAGTTGTCTTAAATGATTCTGTAGAGATCAGTAGTTCAGTTTAACGAGTCCTTCACTATTCAGTCAATTCGTTCAATTTTCAAAGTAAGCAAAGTATTAAAAAAATGTCTGCTAAACCGGCTATACCTCCACCACCCTTTTTTTAGGTGGTGCAACCGCTAAGGACCTACTGTATGTGTGTCCTTCTGTCCGTCCCTGCTGGGTTGGTTGGTCTGTCTGTCTGTCTGAGAATGAAACGTGTTGGGTCTAGCATAACTGGGTAGCTTGTGGGGTTCATGAAACCTGTGGGATCTGGGGTAACTCGTGAGGTCTGGGGTAACTCGTGGGGTCTGGGGTAACTCGTGGAGTCTGGGGTAACTCGTGGGGTCTGGGGTAACTCGTGGGGTCTGGGGTAACTCGTGGGGTCTGGGGTAACTCGTGAGGTCTGGGGTAACTCGTGGGGTCTGGGGTAACTCGTGGAGTCTGGGGTAACTCGTGGAGTTTGGGGTAACTCGTGGGGTCTGGGGTAACTCGTGGGGTCTGGGGTAACTCGTGGAGTCTGGGGTAACTCGTGGAGTTTGGGGTAACTCGTGGGGTCTGGGGTAACTTGGTAACTTGATGGGTTTATGAAACTTGTGTGGTCTGGAAGTTCAAGAGACAGACGTAAAAGGGTGTTCAAGAGTAAACATTAGGTGATGTTTGATATGTACCATATGTATATATACGGTATATAGTGTGTCTAGCCACTCAGATTGTGCCACCCATGCACCTCCTCCTGCCTCTAGCCAATGTACTGTCTGCCCCCCCACTTGCTCCTGCTGCGAGCTGCTGGTCTCTGTGTCAGTAACATAACTGCCACCGCCAGTGACACGGTAATGACTACTTCTCTGACTGCATGCGCTTTACACCCCGCTGTTTAATACACCACCCCTGACTGGGAGAAAAACCTTTTTTTTTTTCTTTCTGTAAGTAACCTTAAACTTTCGAATTCTTTGCTTTCTCACGCTCTCTGGGCTCTATACTGTACATTATACCAAAGCTATCTGTCTCTCTCTTCCCCTAGTTTTACACAGACACTTTCCACTTTTCCAGACACTTTCAAGTTCAAGTTCAAGTTTCATTTTATTGGTCTCCCGAAGGAGAAACTTGTCTTGGGGACAGGACCACAGCTGCATACATAGGACAATAGACAAAAACAAACCAAAAGACAACACAATACAGGAACAAATAATATATCCCTATAACTTACCCCTTTGTAAGAAAAATGTATTTAATCTATTTAACAGTTTTAAACACTTTCTGTGCTTTCTATCCACACCTCGTATTACTTGATTGCTAGACACCACTCGTAATGTACTTATACAATAGCTTTGCCCTTAAAGGCTAAAGGCTCAATCATACTTCAGGGTGAAGGGAGTTTGGATGAAGAGTTTTCACTGCGGTGTAGTTTATTTAAGGCTTCACCATGGCTCATTAAGGTTTCACCATGGTTTGAGCCATGGTGAAACCTTAAAAACTACACCGCGGTGAAAACTCATCAACTAAACTCTTCACCCTGGAGTATGATTGAGCCTTTAGAGTGGGGCTATGGGATGTTGTTCAAATTCACCTATTTTCATCACTCCAAAGTGCATTTTTGCTACATATATATTCCATGTCACCATGCCAATGAGTTGACACTCATACTTTCACTTTTGGTTCAGCATTGGTTCAACCAAAAACGTGTGCCACACCCCTACCTTTTGAGACAGTGAAGCACTGCTGCGTGTTAGTGTCAACACACTATTGACAGGTTGGAGGGAGAATACAGTATATAGCATAGGGAAAAAAACATTTTGGAGCAATGGAAATATGTGAATTTGAACATCAGTCCATAGCAGCAGCCATTAAGTATTTATTTACTTACTTATTTTACAAAATAACAACTGGACCACTTTTTTGGAAAGTAAATAAACTGCAAATAAAGGTGAGAAAGCCTTCTGGGGTGGAATTCTCCTTCAACGTTCCTCCACATAGCAGCCTGCCGCTCACTGCAAAACACGTCCATGCCCCCGTGCATGTGGAACCTTTCCAGTGTAGCCCCCGTGCATGTGGAACCTTTCCAGTGTAGCCCCCGTGCATGTGGAACCTTTCCAGTGTAGCCCCCGTGCATGTGGAACCTTTCCAGTGTAGCCCCCGTGCATGTGGAATCTTTCCAGTGTAGCCCCCGTGCATGTGGAACCTTTCCAGTGTAGCCCCCGTGCATGTGGAACCTTTCCAGTGTAGCCCCCGTGCATGTGGAACCTTTCCAGTGTAGCCCCCGTGCATGTGGAACCTTTCCAGTGTAGCCCCCGTGCATGTGGAACCTTTCCAGTGTAGCGTCTTAGCAGAATTCCACTCTTTCTTGCAGCCCCATCTTATTGCTAATGTTCATATTAAATTCCGCACACCCTCTTATTTGGATCCGTCGTCTCGATAACAGCAGCGGCGATCCCCAGTCGATACAGTCAAACTTCAGACTCTCCTCTCCAGAGAACACGAAGTGCGTAGATGGATTAAATATATCGGTGAACAAGCAAGTCGAGACAAGCAAAAAAATAAAAAATAAAAATCTCACCCCAGTGATAGATTGCCAAAACTTTGAGTATATCTGTTTACCGTCTCTACAATTCTCTCAGACAAGGCTGGGTAAATCCCCTACTCATGCACCGCTCTATTTCATCTTTTTGAGAGATAGCATCAGCCATATATCTCAATGTCCCGCACTGACCTATACGAGTTCTCTGGTGAGCTACTGAACAACTTGCATTACAGCGTGTCAACCACCCCCAAACCAACACTAATTAGACTGCAAGGACTCCCATTTGAAAACATATTTCAGTTACCTTCATAAGAGAATATTTTTCCGGATCTAGCGTTGATTCTCAGTCCATTTCACGGATTCCCAGTTCGACATGCATATTAGTCTATATACTGCCCATTTAATGGCATTTCTATCAATTTAAAATGTACAATTTAGGCATTTAGCAGATGCTCTTAATCCAGTAACAACATTGCAATACATCATATACATTCAGCTTAGCTTAATTTACTGATTTCAGTTTAGAAATGAAGCAGAATTTTCAATGTATAGTTTACATGTTAATGTTAATACTATTGACATCCTCTATGTCTAAGTCTACTTAGTATGCTATCTACCGGTAAAATAGCATACGTATGCTTGGTACTGCAAGTGCAATGGGTTGATATCTATTGCAAGTGCTATGGGCTGAAATGAGTCTGAAGTGGTGTGTTTTCAGACTGCGGCAGAATATAGGGAATGAGTCTAGGTTCTGATTGCAGTGGAAAGTGCATTCCATAGTTTTGGGGCCAGGATGGAGAAGAGTTTGGGGCGAGTGGAGCCAGGAGCTTTTTGATTTGAATGCAAGTGTGAGAGTTTTGAACTCTGTTTGTGCAGCGACCGGGAGCCAGCGGAGGGAACAGAGAAGGGGTGTGTCATGTGAGAATTTTGGCTGGTTAAAGACTTGGCATGCTGCAGCATTTTGGATTAACTGCAGTGGCATAATGTATAACTATGTATCTCTGGGACCACCAATTTATATTGTACATTCTCAGAGTTACAAACCCTTAAGGTTCCATTTGGTTCCAAGCTATCATTTAGCATGAGGACCCCGTGGAACTAACTCAATGACTCCAAAGGGTTCCATGTGCCCCACTTTGAGAACCACTGCATTAGAAGACATGGCACGGCTGTCCAAAATAAGGACCAGATGTCAAAAAGTGGATGAACCCATTCTATAGAAAAGAAAAAAAAAGAAAAGGTCCCACAACATAAATGACATAAATAAAGTGGAAAAGTGGCTGTTTTGATTTTTTGAACAAAAGCAGGAGCAGCACTAGAGGTGTAATGATGCATTTTAAAGGTAATATAGATGTGTATAGATACAAAACAGATTTTAATCTAACTCCACCTCACCTACACTTGATTGGCTCATTATGAAACTGCAGAAGAGTGCTACACTGTGATTGGCTCAAACGCTGCCTCACCCCCGCAACGCTCCCCCCCTACTATAAACGCCTTGCAAGTATCTACAATGACGACATAACAGTGATGTACAGTACTTCATATTCACTCTGGGCAAGCTGCAGTACAGGTCATTTCATGGTTATATCCACAAAGCTGGTCCATGTGGGGTTAAGTTGTGTCTTGCTCAGCAGCACCTCAACTGATCTCTTGCTCATAATACTCCAGCCGGGGTCCACCGTCGGACTGCAGAATCTCAAACTGGTGCCTTTCAAACTCACATAGCCTCCCTCTGCGCACCATATAGTCTTCTAAAACAACTTTTTTTGAAGTACATTTGGCAGAATCTTTGACAGGCGCATGCACGCGCCCGCGCACACTCCCATTACTCATCGTATTTGGTCTCGTATTTCATTTTATCTGCAGAGACTGAGAGTTCCTATTACCACGCGCCTGTGAAAGAGCACAGAGACGACGCCCCTTGATGTTGACTCTGGCAGCTAAACGAAAACGGGGTACACCTGCCGTTTTATGTGCCCTCCACCGCTTGTCAGCCACACAACAAAGATGAATCTGTTATCGGCAGTGGAAAAAAAGAAGTACTCGATTATTTGACTTAACACAGCGCTTGACTTAACACGTGGGTTACAAAGGGTTTTTTACCTGTTCTCCTCGCAAATACGGCAAATACGAACTTTAATCAATTACATTCTATAATCCATGTTTTGATACCATTGTTTCGGTAGCCGATAGCCTTTTGGCGCATTTCATTTGGGCCACAGCCTTTTTTTTGCACCCACACCCATTCTATGCTGTGCATTTGAATGGCATGATCCCAGATTCTTACCCCTCATATGTCCACTTTTCCAGCAGAGCAGTTGTTTCCACAGAGAGTGGTTACTGTGTCACTCACGACTCAGATGTTTTTCCACAGAAGATTGAAAGACAGAATGATCAAGTATACCACACCCACGATTACGTCGTCATAACATTAGTTTCGGAGATCTGGAGCTTCAAAATAAGGGTTTCAAAGGGGAAATCCGTAGCGTAAAGCTATTCATAGGTCTCATTTGTAGTCCTTTAGCGACCATATTGAGGACCAACATACCGTAATTTCCGGGTTATAAAGCGCACCTGAATATAGGCCGCATCGGCCAAATTTAGCGAAAAAATCAATTGTGTACATATACAAGACGCACTGGCCTATTAGCCGCGGGTGTTTTAATGCTTAATTACCACATGTAAGGGTTCTTGCACAGATGAGATTGTCGGCAACGAAATGCTGTTTGGGAAGCATCCTTTTTATTATTTAGACGACTACAGAACTGCACGTGCTGTATGTAATTAACGCTAGAGCCATAGACCAGGGACGGATCTAGGCATAGACATGGGGGGGGGGGGGGGGGGGGGGATGCCCTCTAGACGCCCTCTAGACGCCCTCTAGACGCCCTGACTGCCCCACCAAACATGACGGAATGCAAACAATGAAAACTTCAAAGATATTTCAAATCAAATGCTTATAGCGGTAGTTAAACATTGACTAACTACAATTTTGGCACCACTAAACCAACTGCCATTTTCGGCTGCACCCCCGATTGAGAAATATTACATCCAGGCCTGGCCAGTGGCCATAGAGTGTAGCCGGAGATACGCAAACTCCGATCACTTCATGAAACCAAATGAGCGCTTGCGGGTCCATTTGGTTCATGAAAAAAGGTAGCTTAGCGTACATCTGGTTAACCAACTGTCCACCATTTAGCTGGGGACCACCAGAAATCCTCTCAATGTTTAAGACGCTTCCACGGACCCCTCCTCCTGCTCGCGCTGCTGCTGCTGCTGCTGCCAGCCTTTCTAAACCCGTTCGTGGATGTTTTGACACTTTTCCACGCAGTCAGGATCCACTGGCAGACTTGAGAAAAAGTTGCTTTCAGCATGTTGCTCGCGCTGGTGGTCCGCGGCTCCGCGCGCTGGCGTTCCGAGGAGCTGGTGTCTCCGCCGCACTGGCGTTCCGAGGAGCTGGTGTCTCCGCCGCGCTGGCGTTCCTCGCGTTGGTCCGCCGTCTAACCATTGATTCATTGATCCCAAGGCTACGTACAGCAGATCGATTTCCTTATTTTTCAACCAGCTCGACTGACGTTATATGCACTTCTTCGTTTGCTTTCCATGATGCATTTAGTAGTGTCTGTCTTAGCAAACTGCCTGTGCCCTGTCCCCCTACATTTCCTGCTCGGGCCGGCTTAAAGTTGGGGTGCATACCGCGCATTTAGACTTAGAACGCCCTATAGTGTTTGTTAGCCGTAAACATCCATACATTGGCCGCACCGCTGAATAAGCCGCAGGGTCCAAAGCACGGGATAAAAGTCGCGGCTTATAAGGCGGAAAGTACGGTAGCTTATATCGCCTATGTTGGCCGCTAAAGTACTACGAATGAGACCCATGTATAGTCAGAGCAGTGGGCGGTGGGTTAAGCAAAATGCAATGCAGAACTACTCTGTTACACATAGAAGTCCGCAATTCAAAATGCATTTGAGTGAAAGTGCAAAGACATCAGCATCAAAACAAGCTTAAAGTATTAAAAATAGAAAGTACAGGCTCACACTGTGTTGCAATTGTTGATCAGCTATTTTCAAATGGCCCGAAATGTATGTATGTATGGCTTGAAGTGGTTAATGTATGTTTTATAATCAAACCAAAAATTCCAAAGTAAGAAATAATATGTACTGGAGCAATAGTATAAGAAAAATGTATCTATGATGAATAGAACAAGTAAAAGTATCGGAAATTGGAAATACAGTGGATAGTACAAATACCTCAAATGTACTGAAGTACAGTACCTACAGTAAGTAAATGTACCACCACTAGGTATAGAACAAAGATGAACATGTTCTACAATATATTCTTCTCTTCTCTGCTTTTTTTCCACTTATGAAAGCGCTATATTCGATCCGTAAATCTTTTATCGTGTACCCTGACGGGTTGTGGCATCCCCACAAGTATAATTGGTTTATACTACCGTTTGCAGAGACAAATACTTCTAACACAAAGAACTTGTACAACTTTTTTTACAGTCTCTCTGAGATCTTCAAAACGATGTGTTCCCCCTTGTGCTCACGTGTGTGTGAGAGACTGTGAGCATCTGTGTGTGTGTGTCTGTCAAACATAAAATCATTGTATTTGTTTGGCTTACAATAAATGACTAAACAATAACAACCCTGCATGTTGTGCACAATCCCACAAACACATGTAAGTGCGCACACACACACACACACACACACACACACACACACACACACACACACACACACACACACACACACACACACACACACACACACACACACACACACACACACACACACACACAAACACGTCTCCTATATCCTATATATGAGTTGGATTTAGCCCCCATAATGATTTCAGTATCATCCCGTCCAGGTCTGTCCTGCACTGTAATTGAATCTAGCAATCTCAGCGGGTCGCTGCTTGACAGCCGCGGCCCTCGGAGAGAGAGAGGAGGAGGAGAGAATTCCGTCTGACACTAAGACTCTCCTGCACCAGCGCATAGGGGAGGGGATGGGGGGATTTAAGGAGAAAGTGAGCGGGAGAGCATAAGGAGAGGAGATGTGGGAATGAGGAAGGCCAGTCAATATTTCATTCACCTATTGGCCTCGCCAGTGAAGTTTTTGCGTACACACATTTGTGCCATCGAATTCATGTATCGAAGATCGCCTTCCTGTTGTTAAACATCTCATGTGGATGAATATTGATGATGATATTCTGACCGCATCCTTCTTCAAAGTTTAAAGGAGCACTATTCAATCCCAATCTTCATATAATTGGTCCTCACTAATGCATATATACACGGGAATGTGCACAAATCGAGCACATGCACAACAAACAACACTGGACACCGTGCAAAACGCCCGGCACCCAAATCACCAAATGTTCCTTTAAGCCCATATATGGTAATATCTGTGTTCAATATTCAACTTCAAACCCCTAAATATACATGCATGGATATACTCCATGTCGGAACCTGCTCAGGCATTCCCTGTCATGTTGAACCTTCCTCAGCCATCCTTTCTCTTCGATGTCTTCCTTTTTGACTTTTACCTTTGCCATTCAAACTCTAGACGGGCCAGCCCCAAAGTTATACTCAAAGTTATATTCAATTCCTCTTCAAATGTCCCTGCTACCCATTCTTAGTTCTCCATATACTGTATGGAGCTGTTCTGAAAGGGAAAGGGAAATTCTTGGTTATTATAATCTACAATATGTATATTTTTTACCTTAAAAGCTACCTGATTATGGCAAAACATATGATTGTTGCAAAATGTATAGATAGATTCCGACGGCCGCTATTGCCACAGGTCTACGGCAATCTTTGACTAATAACTATCGTTTGGCACGGTCCTAATGCTAATGGCCATTAGCATCGCTAGACTCCTCTTGCTAGCTGAGGGCTCAAAATAAGAGACGGACCAGCAGCAACATCCTGCACATCCTGGAAAGCAGTAGCTATCTCCAAAAAAATCACAAAATGCTGGCAGGAAGAGTGTTAAATTATAATCAATATTATGGGTACACAAATCATTTATTCCGCACTTTTGAATGTATGAATTGCATACACTATTCAGTGATGTGTCTTCTGCCAATTTGGTCGGAAATAGGTTGTGAAAAACTTTTTTCTTTTTCTACCGAATATTTTCCGCAGACAAATATGTTGATCTGACCTCATCAAGCACTGTTGGTTTTATAGGTGTCTGCCTGCCCCCATGTAAAGTGTTGATGTTTACAGGTAAAACTCATTACCTGATCCCCCCTAGCAACTATAATGTAATCACTGTGGGCTAGTTGTGCGATGTCTGTACATATGGCCACAGCTGTATCTGTCCTGGGAGGACCGTCTTTACCAGCTGTCTGCATGCACACTTTTACTAACAATTATGAATGTTTGCTTTGTGTATGTGTGCTTGCACAGAACATCTGCGTGTGGAACATGGTGTGTAATTATAACCACAGTGGTGTACTGTACTTTCACTACTTCACTCCAGTAGTTCACCACTATGCATCTCGGATCCAAAATAGTGTTCTCTTACTATTGTTCTCTTACTATTGTTCTCTCACTAAATATATTTTAGTTACAATAGTTACTTTGTAGATTTTCATTATTATTGTAAAACATAAATTAACCACTTCACTCCTATAATAGCATTTCAGCAACTTGAAAATAAACAATCTACAAAGACCCATTGTGAGCTTGTAGATTGGCTCATTTCAAATTAAATTAAGCTAATGAAGGCCCAATATACTGTAATTAATCAATGGCCAATCATCGATATTTTCAATGTCGATATGATGGTATTCTGTACTGAGAGATTATAATATTTTTTTGCATTCTTAATAATCCATGTAACAGGTTGTCTGCACTGTAGGCTTAGACGAGTGATTTCTAACTTAAATACCTTTTTTTATTTAATATTGTGAGTTTTTAAACAGCAACAACATCACTAAATTTTATAGAAATTTTATTACTCGGCATAGTGAGTACTTTTACCTTTGGTACTTTGAGTACATTTTGAGGTAACGTGTACCATCGCCCATAATCCATCTTGCCCTCAATTTCTTTTCCCAGGCGACCTCTTACAAAAGTATTTGTTTTACTGAGGTTAGACATGTGTTTAGAGTTAGCTATAATTTTACCGATTTTACGGCTTTCGGCTTTTGACATTGTTTTACTGAGGTTAAAGTCAGGAATAAGGTTCGGTTTAACCCTTTCAAGCTGCAGTTAAATGGAAAACGGTGGGCATTGAATTAGCCTATGAATTTCACCTTGAAACGCAGGCTGTGAAGTTTCTGAACCAATCAGAACATTGCGTCCCTTCAGGCGACGGGTCGGTAGCTATGCTACACGCAAGAGTTGGCAAGCTAGTTTACTGGCATATTTCTAGCCTGTAATTTCTCAGATACCGTACATATTTTAGTATGATTCTTATGTTTAAACAAGTAATACACTGTCTGGATGTCACAATATGGTTTTAAAACAGATTTGTTTGGTAATCATCACACCAGCTGTGTTTGGAGGTCGATTCAGAAATGGGAAGGAAAACAGGTCAGCTTCATTTCATTTCTATTGGCTTTTATTGCCGTTTCTGTAATTAAAATTAGATTTTTGATATAAACATACAGTACACAGAAATGTTAGCTATGCCCAATTTTGCCCACAGATGTGCTCTATGTCCACCACTGTGTTTATATACACAGGTATAGGTACTATAGGTGCAGGTTGGCGGGGTACAGAAATTCTATCATAACACAGAACAACAAGTGCATTGCCAGTGATCAGCGTCCTATAGACAGGTCCTGGTGCAGTCCTTTAGGTAAAGCCTCTCGGGTCAAATTGCTTTTTAAGTGAGTTGTCAGAGATGAAGTCTGGCTGGTGGAGGAGTTTTTTCTTTTTTTTTTTGTTCACATTTTCCGCCACACATCCTGCCCAGTCTGGGTTAGAGCGCATATATATGCATATATATATATATATATATATATATATATATATATATATATATATATATATATATATATATATATATATATATATATATATACACACAGTATATATAATGCCAATCGTGAAGGTAAATCACCTCCACTTCCTCTCTTTATCTGTCTTGGCGTTTACTTTACCCCGCCGAGCATGAAGAGCACCTTGATTGTGTGTGTGTGAGTGTGTGTGTGTGTGTGTGTGTGTGTGTGTGTGTGTGTGTGGGGGGGGGGGGGGGGGGGGGGTGCGTGCGTGTGCGTGCGTGTGCGTGGAAGGATGGGATGGGACAGGAGATTCATTCTGTCGGAGACGGGCAGGCTTGTGATTTCAGCTTTATTTATTTATTTATTTATTTATTTATTATTTTTTTGACTGACCGTTGGAGAGTGTACCTCTGCCGTCTGTATTTACAGGAGAGCACGCAAGCGACCCAGAGGAGTGAATAAGAGGGTGAGAGACGGCGAGAAGGCATGGGGGTTGAGTTGAATGGGGGAGGGTTGGAGAGAGAGAGAGATAGAGAGAGAGCTGGCTTGTGCTCCCAAAAGCCATTAAAGTTTGATTCACCCACTCCTCAGTCTTTGAATAAATCAATGCCCCCCTCTCCGCTCACCCTTCTCCCCCTTCTGCCCCATACCTTCTTTCTTCTCTCTCTCTCTCTCTCTCTCTCTCTCTCTCTCTCTCTCTCTCTCTCTCTCTCTCTCTCTCTCTCTCTCTCTCTCTGTCTCTCTCTCTCACTCAGTCACTCCAAACCTCTCCCTCTTTACCATGCTGTGCTTGTTCCAAATTCTCAATTCTGACAAGGTTTTTGCCAACATGGCAGGCCATCGCACATCTTGTCAATCTCTGCAGTTTTTGTTCTGTTTTGTTATAGCATGTTTCGTGGGAATCTGTCACTGTGTGTGGTGTGTATGTGTTGTGCGAGTGGCATCTTACAGTATAAACTACGGTATGATGAGGAGAAAGAGGAGGAAAAAAGCAGATCTACGTAAAACCTGCTCAGTGGTGGCACCACATCAACCTCAGCAGGAGCTCCGTTTGGAATTATGCAAATCGCTATCTATACCACGATTCCATCTCTCTCTCTCTGTCTCTCTCTCTCTCTTTCTCTCTCTCTCTCCCCCAACGGCTACACCTCCCCTCATTCCTCTCCAATGTTTTCTCCCCATCGCTCACCACCAAGCGCTCGGCTAGATTTGCCTTAATAGAGCTTTATAGCCTTTCCAATTTACTCATATCTGTTTTGGCTGTCACTTCCGCCACAGAGGAGGAAAAATGAGCGTGCGCGGAGGCGTGCGTGAGTGAGTGTTGTGCATCCGTAGCTGTGCGTGCGTGCGTGCGCTTGCGCGTGTGTACATGGCTGCATTTGAGGAGGGGAGAGAGCTGAAAAAGAGATGTACTGTTTGTTTACTGCAGTTGTAACACATATGCACTGTACATGCGAGCACACACACACATGCACACAATCAACTGTGTCCTTCTACAGCAGGGCTGGGCAATTATTTTTCTCAAGGGGCCAAATGAGATACATAAAATATTGTGGAGGGCCAAGACTAAAGGCTGAACTAAAGTCTGTGTAATATTAAACTTAAGTGAACTTAAGTGTAATATTAATTTAATTTCAAAATAAAAGTAAGAATAAGACCAACCGTTTTGACACCAGGGCCCACTATTTATTCAGTATTTGAGCCACGGACCACCATTTGTGGACATTTTAGCTCCACAGATCCCAAAACTTTCTTCAAGATTTCTTTTGTTTTTGTCCACAATTCCAGGCTGGATTTGGGAAACAAAACAGGATGACAAAATGACCATTCTCTAATTCAGATGATGGATATTTTAACTCTTGAGAGTGTAAAAATGAACCCAAATGGACCCGCAAGGGTCCATTTGGTTTCATTTATACGCTCTCAAAGAGTTACATCTGGTTAACCAACTTTCCATAATTAACTGAGAACTCTCTCAAGGACCACTGGTGGTCCCCGGGCCGGTCAAAGTCAGCCAAAGGGCCGCATTTGGCCCCCGGGCCGCATAATGCCCAGGTATGTTCTACAGTATTAAACTGCAAGTTGCATTCATTTGTTTATTATTAGCAAGCACTTTCAGTCTTTGTTGTTAAGTCCCATAGAAAGCCAATTAAAGTAAATTAAAATGAGATTAATTATAATATATGTACCAATCTGTATATGACAACAGTTATACTTGTTTGTACAGCAGTGTTGATTTCAAAATGTTTTAGTATATACGTTATGTGTTTGGCATTGGCTTCAATCTCTGGATGACGTCATAATAGCTGGGTTTACACTTGCCTGCACTGAATATAGCAGATCTACAAAGTCACAGCGTGTCACGCTGCAACGCGTTTGTGAGCTTATAGATCTGCAAGATCTTTCAGAGTGCAACCAAACATAACATTATTTTTAGTTTTCTCGTCCACTGGAACACACTTGTCTGGTTATTGTTTTATTTCATTTTTAATCAGTTTTCTTTGAACCAACATATCTGAGATGCATGCACTGTGTGCTTGTAGACCGGTGTCTTCATCATGTAAACCCTTCATATGAGAGGGAGCATAACTTAGGCTTCACCCCCGAAATTACTTTTTACCTATAGCCGGAGTTGCCTTTGACTCAAGCAAAGTTTGGAGTCCAACAAATGTAGGGAAAACACACATGGAATTAATCAGAGACTCCACATCACAACAGCAAAAACAGTACAACACACACACACACACACTCTCATTATCATTCCAAATCGGAGTGGCCAGGAGCGTGCAGGGACAGAATAACCTCCACAAGCCTGGATGGACTGGATGGATGTTTGATATCGCTGTTTTATATCGCTTTGCTTTAATTAGTTCCATTCATCACTTTTTTCCCTTCATTCCGGGTTCACCGGAATGTTTTGTAAACTAGAAATTCTCCTTAAGTCAAAGACACCAACAAAAAGACAGTGAAAGAAATTGTTTGTTGAGGTGAGCGATTCCTGTGACACACTGTGTACACAGTGCTGCTGAGAGTGCATTGTCATTAAAACAAAAATCTATTTTATTTCATTATATATATATACTGTATATATATATATATATATATATATATATATATATATATATATATATATATATATATATATATATATATATATATATATATATGCTTTAGGATGTTTAGCTCACATTCCCAAGCACTTTAAAAAAGTAGATCTAATTAAGGCAAAGAACAGATGTTCAGCTCTCAGTCATATCTTTGTCAAACATTGCCGACAGTGAATACATTTCTAACATGTCATTCTAGTCTGTCAGCTGTTCAGAGGCTGTGTCTTTGCCTCTGCCGGTTTATGTGGGAGAGGGAAGCCAGCAGTTTTTTTTTGTTTGTTTTTACTTCTTCCGAAATATACCCAGGCTAATGTTATGCATTTCCCTAACAAAATAACCATTGCCAATTTTGTTTAAAGACACACATTCAATATATGTATATATTTTTTACTTTTGGATTGGGGGCAGAAATCTAAAGTGTCTTTTGTTTTTGCAAAGCTCATGGGGCTTAAGAATTGTTTAAACTTTCCCTCTCTAACACGAGTTACCCAAGTTAATTGTACAACAGCCTCCTGCCCAATAACAGCTAACACAAGTTACGTTTCCATTGTTTAATTCATGTTCATAATATGTTAATAAGACTTCTGGGGGTTTCTATCAGACAGGGATGGGTAGGTGAAACGCTTTGGTGATGTCATCGGAAAAAAAAATCCATCTCACTGGCATGCAAAGGGTTCTGGGAAATTGAGGCACAATACAGTCCAATGCCGGCGGCGGTGATGTGGTAGTTGTAGCTCCTTCTCCGCTGGCTCATCAAAGGTTAGTGAAACAAAGTCAATGAATATAAGACTACATTTTTGTTTCCAATAGAAATATCCTAAAAAATGTGGTCATATTATATTTGGGGGGTATACTATTTGACATTCAATGTTCTTTTTTCGCAAATGAGTCTTGAAAAATGGGGGTCGTCTTATAACCAGAGTCATCTTATATTCACAACAATACAGTAATTGGCTGTCTCCCAGGATGGTTTAGCTGTTTTTTATCATTCTTTATTTATTATTACCCCTAATAATAAATAAATATGCCAGAAGGAAGGAGCCATGCGGCAACCAAACCGGGACCCACGAAGATAGACAGGCTCCCAACCCTCCTGACCAGCCCCTAGCCGCCCTACGGCTATGAGGAGTGTTATCTCCACCCCGTCTCGTGTTATCCCCGCCACCCCGAGAATCTGCATGGTGAGCGTTGATGCTGCAGAGAGCCATCTTCCTCCAAAGACCGCTACTTACCCAGTCCCCCCAGAAACCTACTTCCACCCCTCCAATCCCTGGCAACATAAGTTCTTTGATGTATAATTGAGTCGTGCCTCCAACCATGGGTTCCCTCCCTTTACAGCCTCTTCTGGACTTGCCTATAAAGAAAGGGGTTGCTTGATAAGTTCAAACAGGGTGGTGAAGTTGAGATGTCATTTTATCGAACATTTTCAAGCTGGAGATTGGGGATATTGTGCTGTTTGTATTGCAGCGCGCGCCACTTGAGATACCAGGGGCTTTATGCAATGACAGCTTTTTGGAACGCTTCCACTAGCCGGAAGAATGCCTGCTGTGATGTCATCGCCGTAGAAAAAAGTATATAAAATATTTTTTGAGCAAGTTGTCGGGGACAGATTGGTTTAGGCTTTTTGTTTATTAATAATCTCAGATTATCTCACCGTGCACTTCCTCATGAAGTCCTTTAAGTGGTGATTACACTACAATACTCAGAAAACTCCTCGCACACTTTAACTGATACATGATAATAATTTTAAATGCAAGTCCTTTAAGCAGTGAAATGTGAAAATACAGTCTGTTTTGGCAAATCTATTAAAAAATCAAACAAATAAAAAACAGAAACATATCCTCAACTCAGTTTATTTTTTACCTTATACCTCATACCTAAAAAAATATTTTCCCAATTTCTTTTTTATATGTTTATCTTTTATTATAATGTAGTATGCAGTAATAACAAATGTGTAATATTCACTTCCCTAGCACTTGGTGGGTGTATACGGGGATATTCTCTTTGCATTATGCTGCTATATTGTGTTGGTGTTTTAGTGGATTGCAATGTTTGTGATGCATTATCACAAGGCATGCAGCCTAAAGCTGATCTCCTCTGCTGGTAGATAGCATGGCATTCACTTAATTGCGTCTTCCGCACAAAGTGAAAGTGTTCCAATTCCCCTCATGTACATACTGTTACATATACTGTATCTGCCTGTCTGTCGTTTCCCTTGAACCGTTTGCTGTTGCAGAGATGCATGAAGTGATTATAAACGGAGTAGCACTGGCCTATAGTGCAGGACCTTTGGCATTATACACCGACTGACACCTCTCTGTCTATCTCTTCCTGTCTATCTCTCTGTCTCTCTCTCTCTATCAATATCCAACTATTCAACTTGCTATCTGTTTGCTTTCCTTTGTGTCTTGTCTTCTCTGTGTACAAGCTTGTAGAGCAGCACATGGCTACAAGTGCATGTGGCTTATTGACTTGAGACAGCTTAAGTAGTTTGGGCATCTTGTTAGGATGCCTCTTGGGTGACTTCCTAAGTTCCTATAGGGAGGTCCTCAATGCACGTCCAACTGGGAGGAGACCACCGGGCAGACCAAGCCACAGACGGTGAGATAATACGTTGACTCACTGTCCTTGGGACGCCCCCAGGAGGAAGTTAATAATTTAGCTCTGCAGAGGGAAGTCTGGAGCTGTTGTCCCGTGACACGACTAAGGATAAGCGGTTGAAGGTGGATGGACAAATCCCTGTGCTGCCCAAACACCAGTGAGACTTATTAGAGACATGTCATACAGACATGTCTATGCTCCAGTCGCATGGTCCCTAATGGTGTGGGAGGCTGTGACACACACACACACACACACACACACACACACACACACGCACACGCACACGCACACGCACACGCATGCACACACACACACACACACACACACACACACACACACACACACACACACACACACACACGCATGCACACACATGCAATGCCTTTGACAGGCTCAACGGAATAATGCATAGCAAATGGCAGGCACCTGGGTCACGGCACTAGAGACGACAGCGCCTGGCTGTATGCGTGCGCTCACACTAGTCTGCAGTGCTTGGCAACTGTCTAAAACTGGGGTTTTCGACCTTTTTGATGCCAGTAGTGTTGCCACAGGTCCCGGATTTTCCTGATTGTCCCGGATTTTCATGGTCTGTCCAGGAAAAAATAAAATAAATCCTGGACACTTGAATGTCCCGGATTTTTATACATGGTCAAAAGTATTTTTTTTTCTTCTAGAGACTAGAGACCGCAACTAACCTGACTTGCGTCACTCACAGTCTCAGATCAGTATGATAGTCCTATTAAATTGTAGCGTGCCTGTACGTACCAGTGTTGCCAACTTGGCACATTTGTCGCTATATTTACCTCTTTTCCAGACCCCCCTACTGCCAGAATGAGTGGAAAACTCCTGAATCTAAATCTGTCTATCTAAAGATAACTGAGATGAGAAAAATGAAAACTGGACTGCTCCAGAAAGAGTTGAAAATTAATGGTTAAGTAGCCTAATTATTAATCTGATATGTAAAAGAGTAATAAAATAATGAGAGCAGTAACATTTCAGTGTAAAAGTGTGATATATTTCTGGGTTAGATGTTTAAAGAGGTGCGTTGCTTCCGACCAAAAGGCCGATAATCGCCGCCGATAATAAGCCGCCGATTGGATGGTCAAAATGTCCAGGATTTTTGTCAGACACATGTGGCAACCCTAGATGCCAGGGACCACCATTTATTCAGAATTTGAGCCACGGACCACCATTTGATGACAATTTCACTCCAAAGACCTAAAGCTAAACAATTCTTTTGGTTTTGTCCACAATTACAGGCTGGATTTTGCAAACAAAACAGTGTAGACAGTAGTGTAAACAGTGTAGTGGGGCTGATTCAGATGGTGATTATTTTAACTCTTGAGAGTGTGAAAATGAAACCAAATGGACCCGCAAGGGTCCATTTGGTTTCATTTTTACATTCTCAAGAGTTACATCTGGTTACCCAACTTTCCATCATTTAGCCTGGGGACCACCTGGAACCCTCTCAGGGACCACTGGTGGTCCCCGGACCACCTGTTGAAAACCCCTGGCCTAAAAAGCTGTGTGTGTGTGTGTGTGTGTGTGTGTGTGTGTGTGTGTGTGTGTGTGTGTGTGTGTGTGTGTGTGTGTGTGTGTGTGTGTGTGTGTGTGTGTGCGTGCGTGCGCTCTGATGCTACACACCCAAGTACAGTATGTGTTTAGAATGCACTGATGTAAATAGGTTTTCAATCTAATGAGTCGTGAGGTGCAGGGAGGGCAGCGGTGGACTGGGGTAAGAAATCGGCCCGGACATTTTTTAGCGTGATTTGACCTAGACTGGCCCACCACAACCAGCATGTGATGGACCTATTATACCTGGTATAGTTGGTTAACCAGATGTAACTCTTTGAGAGCGTAAACATGAAACCAAATGGTTTCATGTTAACGCCCAAAAAGCAAAATAAATCTTTAGTTTTGGGGGTCTGTTGGGGCTAAAATGTCATCAAATGGTGGTCCTCCGTGGCTCAAAATTCTGAATGAATAGTGGGGCCTGGGATCGAAAAGGTTGAAAACCGAGAGCCAGCGAAATCCATTTGAGCCCTCGCCCGCGGGCGCCCGTTTTTAAAACCGGGCGCCCGTTTTCACAAAAACGGGCGCCCGGTTTCACAAAAACGGGCGCCCGTTTCACAAAAACGGGCGCCCGTTTTCAAAAGCGGGCGCCCGTTTTCAAAAGCGGGCGCCCGTTTTCACAAACTAGGCTATGCCTAAACCTAACTCTAACCCTAAACTTAACCTCAGTAAACCTATGCCTAAACCTAACCTAACCCTAACCATAACCTTTTGAAAAGGGCGCCCGTTTGTGAAAACGGGCGCCCGCTTTTGAAAACGGGCGCCCGTTTTTGTGAAACCGGGCGCCCGTTTTTGTGAAAGCGGGCGCCCGCTTTTGAAAACGGGCGCCCGCGGGCGAGGTCGCTTTTGGATTTCGCCCCTGCTGTGAAAACCAGTGCTTTTAACCATACAGTGATACCACCGGCCCCTACGGGTCGTGGCCCACCGGGAGACCTCCCTGTACGCCCAGTGGTCAATCCCACCCTGAGGGAGGGTCTTCATCTCTTCATCTCTCCATTGACTCGGCTAGGGGAGGATGACTTTGGATCGCTGCCGCACAACCAGGCGAGATCAAACAGTGGTCTCTTGAGCTCTGTTTTCGATAAATGAATCTCCATCTTTTGATTAATCTCCAATATTGTAGCACTACAGGACTTTCTTATGAGGACAGAGATCTCCGTTTTTTGAGGATTCTACTGTTATGTGGTTTAAAGATACAACAATGTCGAGTGTGTGGCCTTGTAGTCGTTTCTACGTTGTTGTTGTTGTTTTTTTTCCCCAGACCAAGAGAGAAGTGGCTTGGCTGGCAGAGATTAGGAGCTTTGGCCACATCGACCCGACCGGAGCTCGGGTCAGATGCTATCCCTACCGCAGGTTAATTTGAACTTTAAAAAAGGAGATAATCACAGCCTCACTTAAGTCTCGGCAGCACACGCAAAGTGCACACACGCAGGCACGCGCGCGCGCACACACACACACACACACACACACACACACACACACACACACACACACACAAGCACGACTACATCTACCTGACTTCAAGACAATTATAGTCCGTTAATCAATTTCTAATTCTGGCTCTTAATTTACCCTGTGCGATGCACTCCGAGCCTTTTGTTTAGCAGGTCTCTTTTCTAAACCTTTCCCCAAGCGCTCCCACTACCCTGTCTCTGCCCCCCTCCTGGTGTTAGTTCTGGGTAATTGCCCCCACCTCCCCAAGCAGCGGCTGGCCCGCGTGCCTCTCTGTGCATTCAAATCAGGGTGATTGACTGCGCACATAATCCGGCTGACATCATAAAGCAACCTCGGCTGCAAGTTGGCGTACGTGAAGATGCTGCACAGTGCCGGATTATACGAGGCTGGGGTAATGGCGTTCCAGATGTGTGTGTACTTCTACAGGTGACTGCACCACTTTGCCGTCTATAGGTGTGGACAACATGAGCGCGTACGCACGCACACACGCACACACGCACACGCACACACACACACACACACACACACACAGCCCACACACTCGGGGTAATTGGACAAAGCACTGGGGGAACAGCTTACGTTCCTTAATGAAGGAGGATGGGTGGATAGACGTCTTGGAGTGGATTCTCTCTCTCTCTCTCTCTCCCCCCTCTCCCTCTCTCTCTTATCTCTCACTGTCGCCGGTTTTCTCTTCTCTCTTGTAAACTCTGTCTCTCCTCATTGCCTCACCTGTCTCTGAACCTAACCACAAATACACTCTCTCTCTCTCTGTCTCTCTCTGAACTCTGGTGACACACACGCACGCACGCACACACACACACACACACACACACACACCCACCCCCACACACACACACACACACACACACACACATACACACACACACACACACACACAGAAAAAAGCTGATCCACAAGCTCACAACTAATTTAGGTTGTAACGCCTTTCCATCCATAAAACTGTGTGCAATAGACAGAAATGATGAGTATTAGTCTCTTTGATTTTGTCTATTAGTGACAAAACAATAAAGATGGATGTATGAAGATGAAGGGCTCAAACATACTCCAGGGGGAAGTGTCTCACGGTGAAAGGGTTTCACTGCGGTGTCGTTTTTTAAGGCTTCACCCTGAATCATAAATACTCCAGGATGAAGTCTTAAAAATCTAGAGTATGTTTGAGCCTTAAGACTAAGCCATTCACACCATGAGTGCAAAGAGTTTGATGTTTGAACTTTGAAGTGGGTGGTGACATCACAGAGTGTATTCAGTGTTCCTTATTTACAAACAACCACCACACTTAGTGCATGACTATGGTATTTACCATACCACATACTGAATGCACTGAATTAACAAATGTATTCTGGGGCAAACCGGTATGTTTAAGGCGCATTTCCGAACGAGCCAAGTACAAAGTACAAAGTACAAAGTAAATATCTAAATATATTGAAAATTTATAGATAGTTGACTAAAACCTCATGATATTTAGTCTAACTAAAAGTAGTCTAGTATAGTCTACTAAAAGTAGACTACACTAGCACTATAGCATTCCAGATATGTGACTGAAACTAAAGAGACTAAAAATCTAAATTTGCTGTCAAAATCAATACTGCTCTGTTTTATGAAGAGATGTAAAATATGTGAATGAAAGCAGGAATGAATGAAAGATAAATAAACTGCAAATAAATATATAAAGCCAGGAGTGTCTTTCCGCTTTAGGCAATGGTTGTTTATATGGTAATCAGCTCCCTGTTTGTTTGCCTTTAATTCTATTCAGGAAAAAATAGCCTTCTCCCCTTTTAAAAAGAACAGAATAAGGATAGTAGGGTAGTGGTGAGCCGGAACAACAGCTTCACTATCGTTTCCCCATCGCCGTCGGTCATCACCTAGTTAATTGATTTTGGGGATTAGGCGATAGGACCTGCACCTGGCGGGCACGCTCATGATTAATGTAAATCTACACACGTGGAGATGCATGGTGTCCTGAGTGTTCATATACAGAACATGTCCCTTGAACCTCCCTTCAGAGTCGTATCGCTTACAAATGGCCAAGTGTCTTAAACAAACATCTACACAAACATGATTACAAAATATTTGTATTTTCAGGAGAACAGTGGCTTTTTGCATTGCAACTTTTCAGGAATAAAAAAGAGCTTGCAGTTTTTATTAGCTTGGATTCCTCATTAACAATTCACATGGAAGACGGGCTTCTGAACTTAAAGTGGTCTTTTATTTCTCATCTTTTTATTCATATGCACTGCACTATGCACTATATTTTTATATTGTAGCATTTAAACTTTGTGTTAGAATAAGAGTTTAATGCAAGACATTTCGGTCCACATTTTGGTCCACCCTTTGGGCTGGAGTTTAGTCACTGACCAATGCCAGTCCAAATAGCAACTGTTGCTATCCAGGTCAAGCTTTCCTGGTCAAGCTTTCCTTTTCTAATGTGCCTATTGGACAAGGACGGATTGGGGAGGGGCTTAGTGAAGGGCTTATTGTCACAGCCATTACTCTCAGCTCAGAGGTGCTAAAACGTCTTGCCAAGGCAGTTCTCTCTCCTTTGGGTTGCTTTGTTTAACAAGTTTCAAAAAGTGATATATTCTTCAAAGACGTTGCAATTTCATTGAACAATACTTAATACAAAAGCTTTCACAGTGATGTAACTAATGAGTCCCAGGACTCACAGCTAGTCATTCAAATGCGTCCCAGAAAATTACTCATGCGTCCCCTCCCCAAAAAAGCAAATAATTGGCTGTACACACAGTAATTTAACATTGCGAGTGTAACCAAATGGACCCGCTTGTTCACCCAAGACAGATTGGTTTGCGCAGCACCTGTTTTGCACAGCTTTTTATTGTTGCATTGACTTTGTGTATGCAATCTCTGCTTTAACCATGCAAGTCTGATCGCAAAGTCAACGTGCAGACTGGCAGATGTGTGACGTGTCGAAACTTAAAGCGTGCATTGTTGAAAATGCATCCACAAAGAGATCAGGCTGAACTCTGAGCGCGATGGGGTTATGAGTGATGAGCAGCGAGCACACATGAGTTTATTTCTGTCTGCTCAATTTTAGCTCAAAAGGCTAGTAGACCTGTATGATTAAGGCAGAGTAGAGTGATTGTAAAGACGGTCGCAAAATGATTTCCCCCCTCCTGCGGCAAAGCCAACAGCCAAGCTGACAAATCATGACAATAAACACACATGTTTGGGCCGAACAAATAATGACAAAGAAAAATCAAACAAACGTGTTTATTGTTCTGATAAATGCCAGCATTCTCATCAAAAATAGCCTATGTACAAGCTCTCACTACACATTGAACTTGGATGAACTTTGGCTATTTTCAATGTGATGTGAATGTCTAGAGTAGGGGTTTTCAACAGGTGGTCCGGGGACCACCAGTGGTCCCTGAGAGGGTTCCAGGTGGTCCCCAGCTAAGTTGATTAACCAGATGTAACTCTTGAGAACGTAAAAATGAAACCAAATGGACCCTTGCGGGTCCATTTGGTTTTATTTTTACACTCTCAAGAGTTAAAATATTCTTCGTCTGAATTAGCACCACTTAATTAAGTCTACACTGTTTTGTTTCCCAGATACAGCCTGGAATTGTGGACAAAACCAAAAGAATTCTTTAGTTTTAGGTCTTTAGGGTGAAAATGTAATCAAATGGTGGTCCGTGGCTCAAATGCTGAATAAATGGTGGTCCCTGGTGTCAAAAAGGTTGAAAACCCCTGGTCTAGAGTATAAACCTCTTGTTGCTGTGCTGTAAAATGTTTTGGCCGTCTCAGCCTTCTCGTTTATATCAACCATGACTTTGTTACAGTACCTCAAAAAAACAAGGAATGAAGTTCTGTACCTTGAAAACAAGACTACAGAACCTCCCAAAACAAACTTTTCAGGCTGTTGTTAACTGGGACTCACTTTGCTCATCTAATGGTGGCTCTTCTACATTACCCTCAATCCAGAGGATTTCACTTTCGCCTATGCTGCACAAAAACCCCATACACTTTTGTTCACAAATGACCTTGCTTGGCACATCATAACCCAGCCAATTCCAGTATTTCACACCGGTCTTGTGGCTATATGTTGAATACACACACACATATATATATATATATATTTAGGCTGTCGGCGTTAACGCGTTAATCTCGCGTTAACTCAGCCGTGTGTTAACGGCGTCAAAAAAAATAAAATAAATAATACGGATTGAATCAAACGACTGGACCTACGAACCACTGTAGAACCACTACTGTAGAACCACTACTGTGACGAACACAGCACACTATTTTGATGAGAACTGGGCACGTATGTCCCATGCATTAACGGAACAGAGAGGCACTTCGCCAACATGCGCACATACAGTAGCAAGCGAGAGACAGACAGAGAGAGGGATGGGGAGAGGGAGAGAGAGAGGGAGAGAGGGAGAGAGGGAGAGAGAGAGAGAGAGAGAGAGAGAGAGAGAGAGAGAGAGAGAGAGAGAGAGAGAGAGAGAGAGAGAGGGAGAGGGAGAGAGAGAGAGGGAGACGGAGACTGTTCCTCCTTTCGATAGAATACACTTGCATTCCAGAGCAGAGCAGCAGGCAGGGAAAGAGAGAGAGAGAGGTGGCCTGATGACTTACCCTTTCTCAAAGTGATCATCAAAAAGTATAATCCTTCAGTTTTGCTTGTAAATCCAATGCATAATCCCAGCAAAAACGTTGCAAGATATAGCCAGGCAGGAGCGATACGTAAAACGTACATCTATAATCACGACGGCATGGCCAGAAGTAGGGTTGCCAACTTGGCGCATTTGTAACTATATTTAGTTTTTTTCCAGACTCCCCTAGCGCCAAAATTATTGAGAAACTCCTGGTGGAAAATCTAGTGCTTTTCAGCTGGTTGAAAACCACTGCTCTAGCTACTTCTAGTGCATTTTGTAAGTGCCACTAGTGCATTTTGGATTTTGGCAGTTGGCAACACAATTAAGCTTGTTAAACAGCTGTGCTCCCTCCTCCCCTCCAAACACAGCTCTCCTCTCCCACAGCCATAGCGTAGTGTGTGCTCGACATAGGGTATTTTTTATTACCTGGAGTATTGTTGGCACAAAGATATAAGGTGTTTTTTCCCTTTGAAAATAATGAAAAGGCTGATATACTGTAATGTAGCAAGGGGAAAACTATTTTTATTTTATTGCTAATTAACTAAAGATCACACCTGTGTGAAGTGATCATCTTACATCTTACATCGACCAACATAGTTCTTCTTTTTTTAAGCAGTGTTTAAGGCAGGTGTTCTCAACCTGTTCGTTGTGACCCCTCAGTGGTCCTGAAATTATTTTGGGTGGTCCCCAGTAAAAAAAAAAAAAAAAAAAAAAAAATGAATAAATTGTATATATTTTTGCTGATATCGGATATCGGGAGTATATTGGGAAATTTGAAAATATGAAAATATGCGATTAATTTGCGATTAATCGAAGATTAACTATGGGCCATCATGCGATTAATCACGGTTAAATATTTTAATCGACTGACAGCTCTAATATATATATATATATATATATATATATATATATATATATATATATATATATATATATATATATATAGAGAGAGCGAGAGAGACTCTCTCAAGCCGTCCACTGACTTTCGTTGCTGCGGTGACAGTCTGATTTTTGCCCAGCTTTGAGCCATGGACTTTAGGGTTCAGGAACGTTTTATTTTAAACGATGGAAATGACAGATGACGGCGAACAAAAGGGGCATTGGAACGACATCCTTGAGGCTTCATTTCAGCAGCAGACAGTGCAACAGGGCACTCGATCGGAACGGGCAGCAGGAACGTTCCGCAGGAGCGAGCAGTTTCAGCTTCCACTCTGTTCTGTTCCCCTCTGACTGTTTAATGCAGACGGTCTATAGATCATGTAATGCTTTTGTTTTAGCTATAACAAATTATTTCACACAAATAATGACAAAACAGTACCATGGTGGATTTTGAAATTAGACTAATAATTATTTAATTCTCAAGGCCAATGAATCCACTCCCACAACACCAGATGGAGGTCAAAACATGTGCAAACCAGATACACAAACAATTACATTTGCTCCTATACCACCAAAATGTGGAACGCCCTACCTACTGCCATTAAGATATGCACATTTCTTGACTCCTTCAAAACCACTTTCAAAGGGCACTGCCACTTATGGACGGCTGCAGTTATATTCCCACAGCCAGTCTCTTTGTATGTTGTAATTTTCCTTACACCTCTTCTACAATTTACTGCTTCTGGCTTTGTGAATATTTCTATTATGAATATTATTTTCTATTGTGAATATGTCTTGGCGTAATGAACATGGTGATCACAAGTGTAGTGCTTAACTAGTGCTGTGCACTCGCAGTTATCAGTTTTGTTGTAGTTATACACTATACCAGGGGTGCCTGGTATAGTGGAGCTACTTTCAAAATGGCCGGCTCAACAAGATCCAAGAAAGTTTGAGCTTTGAAATAGTGGTGATGGTGTTACTTAATGTTATAGTGTTTAAGAATAATGCACTTATAATGAAAAATAGAGGGGGGGAATTGGAAGGTTTTCCTGTATATGCTATTACTGACACTTGAAAACAGTGTTTGAGGTTTGAGTTGACAGTTTGTGATGTTGAGTTTAGTCGCTTGGCTAAGAACCTTCACGTTTTTGTCCACAATTGGGAAAGAGAACTGGCAAAACGTTGGTCAAAATAACAATTATTCTCCATTTTCTAATTGTGTGGACCCTTGAAAATTACGTAATTCAGATGTTTAAATATAATTTAACTCTTGAGAGTGTAAAATGAAACCAAATGGACCCGTAAGGGTCCATTTGGTTTCATTTTAACACTCTCAAGAGTTACAGATCTATAAGGGTCCAAGTGCTGGAGGGACTGTCATGTGATCTACCTACATGGTCTTTGTGATCTACTGGTAGATCACGATCTACCTTTTGGGCACCCCTGCGCTGCACACTACACATCCATCCATCCATCCATCCATCCATCCATCCATAATACAAAATGCGTTCTCCCTCTCTATCAATCTGTCCCTCTGTCTGCCACGGGGACAGACAGAAAAAAGCTCTGACTTTCTGTGACTATACAAACTGTTGCAACAGCAGGGAGGGACCATGCCAAGGGAGCACGCAGTAAGGCTGGCCTGTCCTTGTCACCTCCCAGCGGGACCCCAGACCGTCTGCTCCCCCTCCCCGGTCTCCCCTCCTCGTCCCCCTCGCTCCACTCCCCCTCCCCGGTCTCCCCTCCTCGTCCCCCTCGCTCCACTCCCTCCCTGGCTCCCTCCAGAGCAGCCAGCCCTGATTACCTCTGCACTTAAATAAACAGCACCAGTCCTTAGGAGGCAGTCAGCCATGAGCTGCTCCTATAGCAGAGAGGACGCACGGACGGGGGGAAGGGTGATCGCAAGATAAAAGGCCACATGGATTTCAGATTTTTTAAAAAAAGACCGAATCACATAAGGTATGCATTATTAAAGGTAGGGGAAGTGATTTCACTTTTGTCAGATATCACCCACAAATATTTTTTTTCTGTTAAAATGCTCTATTATAAGGTGTGGAAGCCACATATGGAGTTTCCCCCTCCCCCACATTAGCAGAGGAGCTAATAAAAGTTCCCCAGGTGGTGGCGAATTCTCCTCCAATCAGGATCGAGCAGCAGGTTCACATAGTGTAGCTACTGTTGGACGCCCCTAGTGCAATAGGCTGGTACTACACCATGAATTTCAAATCACTTACCCTACCTTTAAACCACTTTGAAAACATAAGCCAATCTACCGTACAAGTTCACACCAATGCGATGGCATCGTGACACAACCCCCCCCCCCCCCCCCCCCCCCCCCCCCCCCAAAAAATGGACGCTTGTTCAAAAGTGACACTTTAGGGCGCTCCACCATGAACTTAAAATCAAATGCGTCATATACATGTTACCCTTTAATACCCCTTTATAGACCCTGTAGCCTAACAAACACTCAGATAATTATTTTCCATGTTTCACATGGAACACATTCACAAATGCATGCGCACACACGCACACATGTGCACCAAACACACAAGCAAGGCTGTCCTTGCCTTCCCAAAGTTGCTCTGTTTTGCTGTCAGACGGCGTGGAATCATTCTGTGCGGCTGAGTGCTCCTCCGTATAAAATGGCCCATCGCTCAGCGAGGCCATAGACTGGACTAGAGAGAGAGAGAGAGAGAGAGAGAGAGAGAGGGACTCGGTGTCAGAGCCTGATAAAGTGGAAGGTGTTTATTGTGAGGCAATTTTCACCATCGGTTTCCCCACCTCCACTGTACACTGTAAGGTCCATTTCATTTCACGTGGTCTTTTTTCTGAGCCTTTTCCCACATCAAGGTCCATTATTTATTCTGTGTTGGACTCGCAGAACCACCATGTGATGAGTTTGAGCCTCGCAGACGCAAAAGGAACCCAGAAAAAAGATGATATTGTTGTTTTGTGATAGGACGTCTTTTCTTATGTTTTTAAGTCACTGTTTAGTGATTTAGTCTAGTGCCATTAACTCAGTCCTCGCCATCATCACTTTTGACTGATTACATGCAAAGTGCATCCTTGTCAAGTCTTTAACGTCTCTTTATAGCACCCGAATCATGAAAAACACGGGACATGATGTTGCAACTGTCCATTGTGCCAAGGGGGAGGGGGATTGGGGAAGAGTCACTCGCATGAGATGTCCTTGGTGTTAAGAGTGGCATTAGGAGTTTCTTAATGTAAATTTCGGGACACATCCTCAGTAGTGTACCTTTGAATCAGGGGGTGTTTCGGCTAATGGGTGATCAAACCTTAGCTTGTGTCCCATGTCCAATTATTAGGATCTGCTACTTAAGAACTCCTACGGGACTATGCAAGGCCCGTATACATACGGTATAATATTGAGTCAGTGCACCTTTAATGTTGACGTTGATCAACAGTGCCATGTTTGTTGTGTTGTATTGAATGTATTGAAGAAAAGGAAAGCTAGTCTGTTTTGGGTCTAATCCAGTTCAGATGGCAGTAGATGAACAAAGCCATGGTGTTTAGTGGCTCATTAGCAACTGACTATGTAAATATGAATATTTCTAAACAGGATGATCCGATCCGTGCCAGCAGCAGCAGCACTGCTGTTGTGGGGCATTGGAGGCGGCGGTGTTTTTGTACTGCCTAATATAATGGTAGTGAATGTTGGCCTGAGCTGAACTATCGTTTGTGCCATCTAGCGATTAAAAAGCTAAAAGAATGAATAATACTATACACTATTTGTTTTTATTTCTTATCTGATCTCAACTGCATGCAAAAACCTGAACATGAACCTGAACATTCAGTACATTTTCTGTGGTCTGGGTTTTTTTTCTTCTCAATGTATGACATAACAATTTGCCAGCAGATGTTGCCTCATCTGCTTGGCACTCTAGCCGCCTTTATTCTGAAATTCTGATTCCCCGGCAAAACAAGTGTCAACTAGGAATAAATGAATCGTGGCGTGCGGGGCAAACCTGCTCTTTGGAGGCGGAACGGAACATCTCCGGTGCATGTCGTGTAGAAAACGTCACACACACACACACACTCTCTCTCTCTCACACACACACACCCACACACACACACACACACACCCACCCACCCACACACACACACACACACACACACACACACACACACACACACACACACACACACACACACACACACACAAAACAATAATGCCAATCCCTCCAGTCGCAGGCCAAATTGATTTTCTGCCAAGGCCGGCCGTAATTCAATTTTCAGAATGCTACAATTCCGAGTGGGGGAAAAAAAATCCACCCGCCACATCGTGCACATACAGTATAAGTACGCGCTCACACACGAGTGATATTCGCGCTGCGGGTGGGCACCGCTAAACCTGCTCTTTGCCACGCTGCTGTCCGCCAGCAGGGGAACGTCTATTAGCCCTTTTTAAAAGAGGGAGGGTGGGAACCATCTTTCACTTCATTTAACACTCCCTCTTCTCTCTCCTCCTCTCCTCTGTCACCATCAACTCAGGAACACTGAAAGGAAAAGGTATGGGGGGCGGGTGGTAATATGAAATATGAAATATATATATAAAAAAAGAGAAGCGGTCGGATAATTGAAAAATCGGATCCCGGGCAATTTAGATGCAGCTTGAATGCATCCCTGGTGCCCTTTCTCTCTCATCTCTGCTGCTGTTCCGTTGCTTGCTATAGCTTCCACTTTTCTGATTTATGTGCTGTTCCCGGCGACGGGGCTGCTCTCTTGGGGTGTTCTCTTCTTATTTTTGAAGAACTGGTGGCTGTTAAGAGAACCATGTTCATGTATAAGACGGCAACACACACATGGATCCATGAAGTCAACATGCACTGCAAAACCAGCTACATTGCAGTACAGTATGCTTTAATTGTATATGTTTATACACCGCGTTCCAAATTATTATGCAAATCATGTTTTTGTTTGATTTTCCAACATATTTGATGCAAATGATGATCAGCATAATTTTCAAGTCATTAGCTGTCAATTCTTATTTCAAATGTTATTGAACAAACCTCCTAATGAAAACAGAATTTAGAAAATAAATTAAACACTTAAAAAGCTCTGTTCCAAATTATTATGCACATCATAGTTTCAAGACATTTTCTAGTTTGTAAAGAACTGAAAATAGTAATTTATTGAATTCATAGCAATAATGAGGTCATATGTACTGGGAAAAAAAGCTATTTCAATCCAAAACATGTTAACAGGTCCAGTTACATGTTAACATGGGACCCCTGGTTTGATAGCAGCTTGCGTCCATCAAACTTGTGAGTTTATGGAGAGTTTCTGCTTGAATGTCTTTGCAGGATGTCAGAACAGCCTCCCAGAGTTGCTGCTTGGATGTGAACTGCCTTCCACCCTCATACTGTACATGAAGACCAATTTTCAAACAGTCTTGTTCACTGATGAGTGCCGTCCAATAAGGCTGTGACGTCAGCAAGTAGGTGGCGGAGTCATGTTCTGGGCCGGAATCCTAGGGAAAGATCTGGTTGGCCCCTTTAGGGTCCCTGAAGGTGTGAAAATGACTTCTGCAGAGTATGTTGAGTTTCTGACTGACCACGTTCTTCCACTGTACAAAAGCGAAGAATCATGCTTTCTGAAACAAAATCATCTTCAAGCACGACAATGCACCATCTCATGCTGCAAGGAATACCTCAGCTTCATTGGCATGCTATGGGCATAAAAGGGGGAAAAAAAATCATGGTGTGGCCCCCATCCCCCCCTCCCCCTAACCTCAATCCTATTGAGAATGTCTGGAGCATCCTCGAGCGAAAGATCTAAAGGGGCCGACCAGGTCTTTCCCTAGGACTCCGGCCCAAAATATGACTCCGCCACCTCCTTGCTGACGTTGCAGCCTTGTTGGGACTTGGTGGCCAAACTGGCCATGCACCAACCATCCACTACTCCATCCATCTGGACCATCCAGGGTTGCACGGCACTCATCACTGAACAAGACTGTACTGAAAAATGTACAGTATGAGAGTGGGAGGCAGTTCACATCCAAACAGCAACTCTGGGAGGCTGTTCTGACATCCTGCAAAGACATTCAAGCAGAAACTCTCCATAAACTCACAAGTTTGATGGACGCAAGCTGCTATCAAACAAGGGGTCCTATGTTAGCATGTAACTTGACCTGTTAAGATGTTATGGATTGAAATAGCTTTTTTCCCAGTACATATGACCTCATTATTGCTATGAATTCAATAAATTACTATTTTCAGTTCTTTACAAACTAGAAAATGTCTTGAAACTATAATGTGCATAATAATCTGGAACAGTGCGAAACGCACTTTTCCAAGTTTTTAATTTATTATCTAAATTCTGTTTTCATTAGGAGGTTTGTTCAATAACATTTGAAATAAAAATTGACAGCTAATGACTTGAAAATTATGCTGATCATCATTTGCATCAAATATGTTGGAAAATCAAACAAAAACATGATTTGCATAATAATTTGGAACGCGGTGTAGAAGCTTTCAGTGACTTGAGTAATTTTTAAACCCTCCGGTGACAAGATGTGCACATTCACACACTCTACAGTGGGGGGAAGTGCAGCAGGCCAACAGCACGTACACCAATGCCCACCCCCACTCAATCCCGATTGAAGGAAGGCCCCTCTCATCCTGATTGGACAAAAAGGCTTTTCTCCCAAAGCCCAAACTGAAACTAGGGGTTTTTGACCTAAGGGGCTCACTGGTTACAGGGAGGAACTCTATGGTCACCACACTATAGTTGGAGATTTATCAAAAATGGTCAAATATCAATATTCACATGTAATGAAATCGCTAACTATTCCTTTAAATAACTGAAGTGGTTGTAAACACACATACACACTCATACCTCTGTGATGTGTTAACATAAACTTTTGAATTATTTCTTAAACTCCCCATTCGCTTCTCAGCGGAGGATCAATCATTTCCATGTAATTTCTCCCCGACCCGTTTACCACCCGAGCCCTCCAGACGAAAAGGACGTTTAGCGCACGATTCAATAACACAGTGAATTATTGATAAAGCTAATTCCAGAGGTGAAACATGGCCAATTGTGTCAGCCCTCCATGATTAATTGAAGCGCTCCTGCGATCCACCCGTGGTTTTTCAGCGTCTCTGGCACCTCGAGATATCATCTATAAATCAGCGTTGAACCTGACATATTGGTTGAATTGCTACTGTAGATTCCACCTTACCGCATGTATCGACAGTGTTGGGTAATACGCACTACGTAACCTAATATGTTACGTAATATATTAACAAAATGCAGTAATGTAATATAATATATTACTTAAAGGTGATAGAAGCAACTTTAGTGTTTGTAAACAGATTTGTTTAAAAACAGAATCTAACTCACCTCCACTCTATTGGCTCATTATGAAATGAGCCAATGCCCAACCCCCTCCCCCTCTCACATTAGCACCGCCTTCCTGAGCCTGACAAATGTTTTGTTTTCATGATATGTTGACAACAAATTTCTGGACCGTCTGCAGGACGAACCAAGTGTTGTCTGCCGGGAAACGGCTGCAGCATCAAAGTTGAGGGGCGGCAGTGGCTCAGAGGTAGAGTAACCGGATGGTAACCACAAGGTTGCCGGTTCGATCCCGGGCTCCCGCAGAGTTAGTGTCGATGTGTCCCTGAGCAAGACACTGAACCCCGAATTGCTCCTGATGTGCTAGTAGGTACCTTGCATGGTTTCTACTGCCATCAGTGTATGAATGTGTGTGTGAATGGGTGAATGTGATGCACAAGCTATGTAAAGCGCCTTGGATAAAGGCGCTATATAAATGCACCATTTACCATTTAGAAGGAACAAATATAGCTATAGGTCTATTTTGATTTTGGCTTAAAAGTTGCCTCTATTACCTTTAACAAAACATATGTAATTCTGTGTGCCTGCCAGTATGGCAGAAGCACACAGGTTGTGATTCGTCAACTTAATCCATAATCATCGTATTTATATCCAAAATTTTGACCGCTATGGCCGGCCGCACGGTTTGCACAACCCCCGCAATATATACATCAAAACGTGCGGCTCGGCCGGGAAAGATGTGCTTGTGCTTTTCTTTCCGATACACGTTACCGTGCCAACGTAATTCGCAATAAACGGCGCAAAAAATCCCCATTCGAAATGAATGGGGGCACACCGAAAACATCAGAAAAAGAAGTGCTTATTTGGAGCCACATTACTCTGGCACACTGTGGCGTAGAAACACGATTTTAACTTTAAACAGCAGACGCGGCTCTCGACTTCGTCACGGTTCAGGCGGTATTCGAATATGTTGCACGGTTTGTCCGCTATCGCAGTTCAAAGTGTGCATGGTTCGAGAATTTAGCGGAGCTTAGAGGCTCGCACGACCAGTGAGCGAGTGAAACAGAGTGCGAGATGCAGTGTCTCGAGGTTCGGGTCATGACCGAACAAATCGTCCTCACGGCCACAATATTCGCTTTACACGCGTGGTTTTCGGACATTTTGTAGACAAACTTCTCGCCTTTCACCCAATGTGACCATCAAAGCCCAGTCAGGTACAGAACCGGTGCTACGTGCCTCAGAGCGAGATGACGTGACCTCCCGTCCCCATATTAATTACATTGTAATGTGCTGCATTTTGGCGTTTGACGTTTGTTTTCAAACGCGAATTCTTAAATCGCTCTCACGACCACGTCTTTTATCGTACCAATACCACGATCGCACACAACATAGCTTGCGAAGTCGTAGCGCCCACATCGAAAAAAGTAAACAGTTACGAGTTTTAATTTTTGCGTGAGAGGCCTTTGTTCCAAGAGAGTGCTACCCATTCCCACTCCCTGTTTAAACTAATGGACAATAGTATCTGTACTGACACACTGAACACAGGTGTAACAGATTAGGCCCTAATTAGATGGCTGCCACTAGCCACACGCGCGCAGAGACACGCACACACATGCTCTCCTCTCCAGTCTATGCTTTGCTGCATAGTGTACTTGCTCATGGAGTTCTCCATGGGGTTACATATGCCCAAATATGGAGTGTGTGACGCACACACACACACACACACACACACACACACACACACACACACACACACACACACACACACACACACACGCATGCGCATACACGCATGCGCATGCACACGCACACACACACACACACACACACACACACACAACCACACACACACACACACGCACGCACGCACGCGCGCACACACACACACGCATGCGCATACACGCATGCGCATGCACACGCACACACACACACACACACACACACACACACACACACACACACACACACACACACACACACACAACCACACACACACACAACCACACACACACACAACCACACACACACGCGCGCGCGCATACACACGCACGCGCGCGTGCACACACGCACGGACGCACACGCACGCGCGCGTGCACACACACACACACACACGCATGCGCATACACGCATGCGCATGCACACACACACACACACACACACACACACACACACACACACACACACACACACAACCACACGCACGCACGCACGCACACGCACGCGCGCGCACACACACACACACACACGCATGCGCATACACGCATGCGCATGCACACGCACACACACACACACACACACACACACACGCGCGCGCGCATGCACACACACACGCGCATACACACACACACACGCACGCACGCGCACGCACGCGCGCGCACACACACGCATGTGCATACACGCATGCGCATGCACACGCACACACACACACAACCACACACACACACGCGCGTGCACACGCACGCACGCGCGCATACGCATGCACACACATAGTCCGGGTCCTCTCTGAGGTCACCTGATGGGCCACGACTGGTTATTCATGCATGCAGCAACACACGCACACACATGCACACTCACGCACACACACATTGGCAAATCTCGGGAAATGAGTCCCTGACGTTGATTGGTGTAACTTAGCCCCGCCCCCTATTCTGATTGGTCGATACTATTTAGGGTTTGCTACTACGTTAGCATAGCATGTTAGCATGCCAACTCCCGCGGAAGTTTGCACACACTTGGCGAGTGGCAGGCACACAGTAAAATTTCTTAGAAATTTTGTTTCTAGTATATACTACAATCTGTCAATGTCAATCTGTCTCATTGCATGTGTTCTTGTGACATTATCTGACAACTGCAGGATTTGTCATCAAATTATTTATTGGCTTCCATGAATCCAAGGAATACTTTTAACTCCTGTGTCCATAGCTGTCCATAGCTGAGTAGGATGAGGTACTGTGGGTCTACACCAGCAGTGTTTTCAGGAGTGACGTTTTGGTAAGGCAAGATGTGTCGTTCCACCTGCCAGATGAGGAGATTTGCATTCAAATAGGTGATTGAGGCTAAATTTACTGTCCACTAGTTCTCACGACCGGTGTTTTCCGACTTTCTTTCTCAGTCGTGATTCCAAATGGATTTGGCCTGGCAGCCAAGTGGCCTTGCTTTATTGTAGGTAGGCCACATTTAATTAATAATGATGATAAATATTTAATTACTTTACATATTTTTAGTAATTTGTAATAGTAATATTAACATATTATACTTGCTCAGAGAGTAATATGTAATATATTATTTTAAAGTTAATATTACACTTGCTCAAAGAATAACATGTAATATATTACTTTAAATGGAAGTATTAATTATAAAGTAATATATTATAAAAACATAGTAGAACGTAATATGCCCAACACTGTTTATCGTACAACTGACATGACACTGTTACAGTACCCGTACCTTTTGAGTATTACGCAGCACTCTCCGTGGGCTTCTGTACATCTGTTTAAGTGCCTCAGTAACCCAGTATAAAAGCACTCGGATATAGACTAAATGCACCGGACATCATGATTGAACTCCTCTCTGATTTCCATAATTATTATTCTTTACTCCAAGCCTCACTCCCAATTCAGTCCCTCACGCTACTATAGCTCGAGAACAATGCCCAAAAAAGGCTTGATGGAGATCATGGCAGGAGAGAAGTGGAGGGGTGGAGAGGCCATGGCACAATCACAGGCCCCGCTGGGCTCGGAAGCGCTGGTGAGCCCAATGCAAGAAGCCCTGTGTAGAAAGGCCTTGTGGTGTGTAGTGAGGGTGCAATCATGGCTCTATTGGAGCTGCCCAGACCCCTGCAGGGTGCCCCGGGAGGTCCTGCCCGTTCTGCCTCGGCGTATTGTCATTTCCGCATCTTAATACGTGCTCCAACGGCGTCTGCCACGTCACCACAACCTAGCATCTGAAAAATAAAACGTCTGAGCAATGCATTGGCTCACTCGCCCCGGGTTCTCCATGCATGTGAAGGTGTGCATTTGCATTTGATGTAGGTGACAATTTGACTAAGGTGCAGTGTGAACATTCTCTGAGAACGCTCTGAGAGTATGCAGTACTACACTGGGAGATGTCAGTTGATATATTTTTATCTGAATTCAAACCTAAATATGGTAGTGCAATTGAAATCTCCCACTGTCCACGCACACAAACTAGATTTCTTATACTAGTAAAATGTAAATAGGCTACTGAAAGCTGATCATATTTTATGCAATTTAACATGAATTTCAGGTTTACTATTAAATGGTACTAATAATGAAATTCCTAATTATTTTTGTTTTGTAGGACTAGGACTGCATTGAACCTTTCTGTCATTTTTAGTCTCCACTAATGATATAGCCTAGGCATTGCACATAATTCCTAAGCTTAACCTCAGATTTTTGGGAAGCACTTATTTTACACATCAATGCATAGTTCATGAACTTGACATTGAAATTTCAACAATGACAACACAATCTGGCTACGTAGTGCAGAGGTTCCCAAAGTGGGATCCAGGGACACCCCAGGGAACCTGAAGGGAGTCCCAGGGGAATAAATGGAACCAACCATATGCACACACACTCTGGGTTAAATGAACTTGGACTTTTTAATATCAATGAAGGTCTCATTAAATAGGAGTCCGTAGTCTAATGCCATGTCACATTTGCTGGGGTCCTTAAAATTAAACTGGTCTATGGGCTCATTAGTGTCAATTTGGGGGTCCTTGACATCAAAAAAAGTTTGGGAATTGCTGATGTATGGCAGCCATTTCATAGAAACTCAAGTAAATTGTAAAAAAAAGAAAAAAACAAAAACAAAGTAGCATTTATCTCACGGCAGCTGTTGCTAAAATCAAAACAAAATAGAGTTGTTAAAGGATCACCCGTTTTTTGACCTTTTTTGGGGTCTTGTTTATGTAGTTTCAACTGCACCAAACCTGGTATCGTACGGTATGTTCTTGCACGGTTAAAACGGCTTGTTTGTCTGATTTGCATACATTTCTTAGCAAATTATATGCTAAAATGTGGGGCTTTTAGCTTGTGTATACCTCAGTGCAACATTCACTGCACAAGTCAATTGGTGCATTTTGTGTTGTTCATCACTCCTGGATTCACACCAACATCACTGAACCCAGCTGAACTTTATACTACCCCCCAAAAAAGCAATTTTCACCCCCCAGGCAAGAATGGACAAAAGTTCTCAATCGTTTTACTTAAGTAAATGTACTGTAGCAATGCTGCAATGTAGAGCTACCCTGTTTTGCAAGCAAAAGTTCAGAATTCTAAATACTTGTGAGTGAAAGGAAATGGTAATACGGCACTATACACAGTGCATTACATTCACCCATTCATACACATTCATCAACCTGCACAGCGGGAGCAATTTAGGGTTCAAGGTCTTGCCCAAGGGCACAACATATAGCCTGGAGGAGGAGCCGGATTTTTGAACCACCGACCACAAGCTTCATTGGACGACCTTCTGTATACCTCCTGAGTCACAGTCACTCATGTGGAAAGTACAGTGGTATTGGCATCAACATTTACTTCAAGTACCAAAAGCAGAGTATACTCACTCATACAGAATGTGTCATTTCGAGTTTTAGAAATTACACTTAAAAAATAGAAAAGAAAACAGACAACCTACAAGCTCACAATGCCTTAATTGCAAGATTTTGAATGATCAAAAGGCATATAAGATTGAAATGGTTTATGTATGTCTTGGTGGTATCTATAGTAACTAAACCTGCCAAATACATGCCGAATAAAAGTACAATATCTGTCTCTGAAATACAGTGGAGAAGAAGTAATAGTATTGGAAATTGAAAGTACAGTAAAGTACAATCATCTCAAAAGTGCCTTTAATGTACAGCATTTTCTCAATATGAATTCAAGCATGTGCTACTTCTGTCCCTTTTTTTCTTCAGCCATGCTAGTGTTAAGCAAATATACTTTGCCGTTTACTTTGTAGTTACTTCCTCCCAGTGACAATCATGCACGGCGCTCGTCAGATTGGCATCCAGGCTCCCCAGGAACTGACGCAGGGCCGTTGGTCTGTTTCTCTCGCTTGGCCTTTCGCAGCCTCTCCCTCCACAGCCGACGGCTCCTCCATCAGCCGTGTTGATTGGGAGCTCTGCGCGTGATGCCGATTAGGAGTCAATGGGGGTGACGATGCGCAAAGAGCAAGGCGGCGGGCGGGCGGTGAATCCTTTTTGTTTTCGTTTTTTTATTAGCCCATAAGACTTCCTCGCCAATCACTTTCTCCATAAACATGTCATGTAATAAAACCACAAGCTGATGATGGCGGCCTAGCAGACATGGGGAGGCTATGCCAACAATGGACTGGTTTACGTATGAGGGGCTGTCTCGTTGGGTCACCTGTCACTGCATATTTGCTTTACAGGCGTAAAGAAAGCAAGCCTCCCGTCTGGCTCGATCCCCCCTCAGCCCACACATGTTTTTGGCAGGCATTTTTTAGATTTAGTCAACCTTTGAACCTAATGCTTCTTTATTTTAGTCATGTTTTAGTCATTTGAAGAAACTCTTAACACATTTACTCCCAATTATTTTGGGGGGGGATTTGCTTGGCTCAAAGGCACAAATAGTTCAGCGATGTCGGCTGAAAGTCAAAGTAGTGAAAGTGCTATTAGTCTCAGTCGTTTGTTGTCATTTCTGTCCTTTGTAGTTTTTATTTGTAGCATTCTTTGGACTTAGTCAGTCTTTTAGTTTTGTTGGGCGGATTGCTTAAGTTTTTGTAATTTCTATTCATGGTAGTCTTAGTTGACATCCAACAGGCTATTTTTTGCTTGCCAATGTTAGCCTTATAGTCTTGAAAAAAGAAGAGCTTCATGACAAATTCATTTTAGTTATAGTCAGGCTTGACTGTATCATAGCCCAGTGAGGGTGAGTTGCAGGTTTTGAACAAGTGGAATAAATGAAGCGATGGACCTTATGTCCTTGGGAGCGGCATGTTAAATAGCAGAGAGAGGATGACGGGGAGAGATTTCCTATTGCCTCGCGTTATCTGAAGTGCACCACGGGAACCCCCCCCCCATCCACCCATCTCCCTCTGAGCACAGTGAGCAGTACCAGACAGAGACAAGATTTCACTGGGAGGGGGGGGGGGTAACCAGGGGGACACGGTGTGGAAATGACTGTCGGAAAAGGCGTATGGTGATTGAGTAACACAGAGATTGCGAGCGTGAGAATGTGCGTATGTGTGCGTGCACGTGTGTGCAGAGAGAGACGGGGAGAGAGAGAGAGAGAGATGCTAAAGTGCCGAGAAAAGGGAGCCAATACGAGCACATGAAAGAAGAGGCCGTGTCTCTAATAGCCATGAGACACTGCTAATACAGAAGGGAGTCCCCGTCCTCTTAACTGCGTTGGCTGCTGTATAATGCGCCATGGGTCGCGCTTGGCCCCCGGGCTCTAGCGCTGCAGCAGCAGCTGTGTTGGCTAGACATCCATCTTCGGTCCACAGCACTCTGCGAAGAGAGAGAGACACTACAGACACTAGACAGCACCTGGGGGGCTCTGTGGAGAGTCATGCTGGCCAAGGCTTCAGAACTTACAACCCCAGAGCCGCCCCCCCGCCCTCCCCTCACCTCTCATGGGACCCAGAGAAGCAGGGACCTGCTTCTATGGGCCTATATGTATACCTCTGGGGGAATGAAGGGAGTTGGAGTCTGCTGGGAGATCAGGGGGGAGTTGTGTGGTGTTACAGATTCCAGCGCTCTGCACTTCTACAGCAATGGGAGTCCAGGCCCCGGTAGGGATGAAAATGACTTTTTTGGCAGTGGGGGTACTTTGGCAGTGGTACTCGAGTACTGTACAGTTCTGAGGTATTTCTCCACTTTCATGAGTATTTCCAAGTGCCAATACCTTTTTACTGGTACTCCTGCTCGAGCAAATGATTATTATAATTTTGAATTTATGCATTACTGCTGCCATTTACTTTAGGTTGTTTACTGCGATGATGCCATTACTTTTGCACTTTTTACTTGTGTGAAGTAAAACATACACGTTTTTTTTTCCTCACCGCGGCAATCCAGCGCCGCATGCAGCGAGACCTGGAAAGACCTCCGATAGTCAGAGTGCTGCTGGGAGCCGTCGCGGTGCCGCCACACTCACACACAAAGCAAGACCTTTTGACTTGTGAAGCCACTGATTGTTCGCGGCCTAGTCTACAAGGCTACGGCATTGCGGCACAGTGAGTTATAGCCACACTTGCAGAATATATTAAATAACACTTAAATAAAACCCCCACTGTAGAGTGTGTGCGTGTGCAAGTCTCTGGACCAGGTGGTCCAGAGGGTTTTCCAAATCACCCAAATCACTGATTCCTCCTTTAACCCATTGTAGACTATCCCGATTCTAAAAATGTCTTTGAAATACTAACCTAAGTGTACTGGAAAACTTCAAATTATTGTGTAACACCATCAAATTTTTGACATTTTTTGATACTGTACATTCTGTACAGAACGCATATTGGTGTTCCCGTCAACTAGGGTAAAACTACCACTAGGGGTTCCTGCCCACTAATTCCTCGTTTAAAATCATGAAAATCGCTGTTGGGGGTAATTAAGCGTAATTAAGGTAGCAATCCAAGGGGTAAAGAAATGTATTAAAAATAAGGAAACAGCAAAACTAGTCCTCTTAACCTATAAGTGGTACCTCATCACTGGAGGTCATCTCTGCTCAGAACTGTGTGTGGCAGCACCACAAGCTCGAGTGTGGCAGAGAGGCATGATTTTCGGTGCCCTAGTAGCAGTGGAGACACCATGGGCGAGCATTTATGCAGCGCTAATGAGTCAGTGCGGCGCACGTGTTTGCGGGGAGATAGAGACACTCTATCTGTCAGGCTTTGGGGAAGGAGAAAGGATACACAGCAATATTATCACACGTCCAGATATCATTCACACACACACACTCTTCCCAAGCAGTCGCACAGCACGTACACACCCAAGGATGAACGCACGCACACACACACACACACACACACACACACACACACACACACACACACACACACGCACTCTAAAAACTCACCAATCATCAAACGTCTCCTGACATCAAAGCAATGTTGATTACGCACATGCGTATGCACGTGTCGTGCATGCATGCATGCGCACGCACACATCCACTCACTCAGGCACATTTAATTAATTCACCAGGGTACAATTTGTATATGCTACTGTTATTTCATGCCCACAAGCTGGTGTCAAACTGAGTTGCTTGGTATTTTTTGCAGGTGTTCCCCCATCAAAAAAACAGATGGAATGATAGGTCCCCCCCCAGAAAAATAAAAAAATAAAAATGAAATCTGCAAATAAAGACTGCTCAGATGTAAACCAAGTGAGTGAGCTGCGCAAATAAAAAAGCATCTGTGATAAATGAGGTTAAGCAAAGTTGATCCAATCGTTTCGGTATCCGTCAGCAAAAGTTGGTGTTTTTTTTTTTTTTTTTTTTTTTTTTTTTTTTGCTTTAGTCGACAAAGCATCACTCCTCCTCGACAGATGGATTATTATTCTTTTTTTCCTCCTCTCCTGGCTGTGTGAAGGGTGTTGTATTGAATCAAGGTGATTGATTGAGCCCTATGTCCTGATGCCCACTGACATCTGACGCTCTGCTTGCTTATACTGGCAGCAGCAACAACACTTGGTCTTCTAATGCTTCACTGCCTCCGTTTTCACCTCTGTCTGTCTGTCTGTCTGTCTGTCTGTCTGTCTGTCTGTCTGTCTGTCTGTCTGTCTGTCTGTCTGTCTGTCTGTCTGTCTGTCTGTCTGTCTGTCTGTCTGTCTGTCTGTCTGTCTGTCTCTCTCTCTGTCTCTCAGCTTGTTTCTCTGCAGATTTTTGTTTGAAAGTCTGCCAGACAGACAGACTGTCTGTCTGTCTGTCTGTCCTTCTCATCTGTCAATCTGTCTATCGTCTCCATCTATTAGCATGTCTTGTGTTTTTTGCCCATGTGTTTCGCCCATGTGTTTTTCTCACCTGCTACAATGAGATGATATAATGGAGGAAAACCGATAAACCTTCGCTCAACCCACCTGTCGACTACACCTATCTGTCTGTCTGTCTGCCTCTCTCTCTTTCTCTCTCTCGGCCTGACCCTGAGGGCTTTAACATGGCGAGACGGGCCATTGTCTACTAATACTGCTGATGCATGTCTGTGGTGCGGACAAAGCATAGCAAGAAGAAATAGGGACATCAGGAGGGGGTGGATGGGGGGGCAGACAGAGGAGTGTACTCTCTAGGGCTGATGTGCAGCTAGAGTGATGCAAACCCAAGAAGTTTGCTCTCTTTTTGTGTGATGTGATGTTTTGTGTCCTGGGCAAAGGTTCTCTCTCTCTGTCTCTCTGTCTCTCTGTCTCTCTGTCTCTCTGTCTCTCTGTCTCTCTCTCTCTCTCTCTCTCTCTCTCTCTCTGTCTCTCTCTCTCTCTCACTCTCTCACACACACACATAGAAGGACAGACAGATGTGCATCATTCCCATACTTTCAAGCATATGGACAACACTGTAGCAGACCTGCTGCACCTGCATACTCACCCCACACCACAGTGTCAAATGCTTCCTTCTCTCCCTGTGCAGGGGCAGATCTAGGCATGGGGGGTCCCCCCCAAACGCGATGCCATGCAAAACAACTCCAGATATTTCTAATTAAAGTGCTCATATTTAAAATGATTTGAAACACTACTACTGCTACTAACTAACTACAGCTGTGTCACCACTAAACCAACAGCATTTCATTATTGAAAACAGAAAACTCTGAGTCAGACCTTTAGCTTTATGCATGATGTGTGTCTGTTGCAACTTCAATAACAACTGATGTTATTATTGATGCTTTACTGGACTAATAAAATTCCTGTAACCGAAAATGGTATGGGTGCCGCCCCCACACCATTTTCTCTTGCCCCTCCAACATGTTCTCTTGCCCCCCCAAATGGGACCTGTTACATCCTCCCCTGTCCCTGTGTCCATGTCTCTCTCTCTCATGAGCGTGCACACCCACACACATTCAGGCACACACAACCAAGCAGACTGTAGGGGAATTGGATCCCAACCACCATGTCCTCCACACACTTACACACCTGTGTGTATGTGTGCGCTCGTGCACCCCTGCAGCTGCTTGTGCACAATATACGATAGTATTCAGTAATTCAGAGTGACTGCATTCCTTGTTCCTCCCTAGCTCCCATAGCAATATATCTTTTTTGTAGACTTCAGACCTCATCCAGTCACATCCCTATTTATCCTTATGTCTGTTTTGCGTGTGGTTTTCTTAAAGGAGAATGCCACCCCAAGAGGATTTATTACCTTTATATGCAGTTGATATATTTCCAAAAAGTGGCCCAGTTGTTTGTGAAAAAAAAATCCTACCCCACCAAAAGCTAAAAATGAGGCTATGCGGTTTTGTTCAAATTCACCTATTTCCATCGCTCCATAATGCATTTTTGATACATATTGTCTGCACCATGCCAATAGTGTGTTGACTTGACACTAACACTTTCACTTTCACTTTTGGTTCAGCTTCGGTGCAGCCATAAACCGTGCACCAAACTACCTGAGTGTAAGATTCTTTGCCTCCTTCTCATGCTGGTCACCAACCCTGCCATGTTTTCCCGTGGGATGGCATCCCATTCCTCATCCCAACCAGGATTTGTTGCGAGTCAAATGTGGTTCTGCTTTTCACTCGAGCATGTACAGCACGTCCAATATGATCCTACAAGTGTTGAATTGGGTTGAGGTCTGGACTCACTTCAACGTGGGTTAGTCCATCCTCTCCACTCCCAAATACTGTAGGCATTCTGTGATGATTCCTGGCTCTGTGTGTGGTGGAGCGTTATCATTCTGGCATTAGGGCCCAGATTCCGAAGTTACAGCACTGGGTCCAGAATCTCAGCAGTGTTATGTGTTCCATGAATGTCTGATGTCTTACACGTCATGCCCCGTTATACAAAATCAATAATTAAACAGTATGTATACTATAAGACAACATTACATAAGATAAAACACCAATTGGCACCAATTGGTTGAGGGAAAAGATCCCAAATGTCAGGTTTCTGAACTTTTGCTGCCCACGTTATATAGCGGATATATAGAAACTGTCCCCAGAGCTCTGTTAGATCATGACCTAACGCCTCCGGAAACGTTTTTGGCACCAGATGGTTTCAGAGAGCGACGCAGCGGTCCACTGACTGCCCGCATGGTGACCGAGGAGCCTTTGCTAAGATCCCCTGGGTGTGCATGCTCGCCCAGAGGTTCTGCACGGCTGCAGGCAGCTCAGTTACCGCTCGAGTGGCGTGCTGTTTTTAAACAAGTGTCGGTAGAGCCTTATAAGAGGTCAAGAGTGGAGCATCCGTTCCAGCCTGTGCACTGTGTGCAGGATACTCGCAATGGTCCAGATATGTAGTGATTATGTCCTGTGGTTGGTGTTGTTCAATTTGTATGCTCTGGTCCCAACTTGAGCTTCTTTTTGTTTTGTTTTTACAATTAAAAAAAAAAAACATTGGAACTTCATTGATTGGAGTATGCCCAGCAGCAGGGGCTCTACAGTAGAGCTGGGAGTTTCAGCCCAGAATTTGGACGCTTGGATTAATCTGTTCAACCCTAGGGATAATATCTTATACAAGGTCATTGTCGGTAGATAACGTTGTAGTTAGTCAGGGGTAATGCTCATATCATTAAAGTGTTTTGTATATGTGTGTGTTTGTGTGTGTTCCAGGACACGGCGGTGGGCACCTCTGTGTTCATGGTGGACGCCACAGACCCAGACCAGGGCACGGGGGGCAGCGTGTTGTTCTCCTTCCAGCCGCCTTCGCCCTTCTTCGCCATTGACGGTGCCCGCGGAACCGTCACGGTCACCAGGGCCCTGGACTACGAGACCACCTCCTCCTACCAGCTCACCGTCAACGCCACCGTCAGTACACACACACACACACACACACACACACACACACACACACACACACACACACACACACACACACACACACACACACACACACACACACACACACACACACACACACACACACACACACACACACACACCGGTTTCCATTTTGCCAACTAGGAGCCGTTCACACCTGAGACATAGCTGTCTCTTCTACATTGCATTTCCAATGGGAGTCAAATGTTGTTTGAGGACACAAACTTGTTTCATGGCCGTCTTCTGCCCTCTTAGTGCCTGCCATGACACGTTTGTGTCATCAAACCATGTGACTGCCATTGTAAATGCATTCCAAGCCGTGTGACACACGGCAGCCACAGGACACACCGAAGACGCTGCTGCGTCCCATGTGTTAACGGCCCCTGAGGCGAATAATGTCCGCCGAACTACATTTTTACAAATTGGAAACTAAGTTGACTAAATGTAAATATTGTGACAATTTCATCAAGAAATAAAACTAATTAGACTGAAATGTTACAAAGGACCAACAAAATCCAGTATCCGACATGATTTGTTGCATGCTGAAAATCACTGCTCTGCACTTGCGTGTGTGTGCACATACACACACTGAGATAATTACAAGTGCTAACTAATATCAAAACCAATTCATATTGAATTAAGCCATTTAACACCATAAAGCATTACAGGGCACC
>CM076974.1:4113470-4180970 GCA_039105355.1 Benthosema pterotum
CACACACACACACACACACACACACACACACACACACACACACACACACACACACACACACACAGATTAGTACGGCTGTATCAGTGTGTGGAATTTTAACAGGCTGTCATTTCCATTAGGTGGTGTGCGGTGGCGATAAGCCCTGGGTTAAAGTGACAGAATTAGTGTCAACTGTCCTCAAGGTCTGTGACATTTACGCAGCGAGCCACATCCAACACACACTCCTGCCACCGGTCATTCCTCATGTGTTCAAACAAATTTGTGCACACACGCGCACCCACACTCGCACACGCACGCACACACACACACACACACACACACACACACACACACACACACACACACACACACACACACACACACACACACACACACAATCTTAACACCCTCTCGCTCAGTAGTCCCTGTCTTTAACTCCCACAAACCAAGGAGCTGTTTTTTTGGAAAATATGTTCTAATTATTTATTCATAGACATCCGTGGGGTATCAGGGGGTGGGGGTCCTCAGGTCTGGCTTGTGGGGGACCCGGAGTAGGCACTTCTACAAAGGTAGACAACTTCCAGATTGTGACTAACGACTAACATTTGCTAATCAGCACAATCCAGGCGGCCGACAAAATATTATTTTTTGCGATGCAAATTAGCCAAATAACGACCCACACCCCGAAATGTTCACTCCCACATTGATTCTTGGCTTCCGCTTTTCGCGCAACATGGATGACATTGAAAGACTGGGTGTCGAGGCTACCTGCCGCCAAGCCCCCCGGCGCTTTCAAACTGGCCGATGGCTGACCGCTTGTGCTGTCCGGAGCTTCCTTGAGGTCGTGCATGCGGGCTAGAGTTCCTCCATGTTCACCAAGTATGAGCTGATTCTCCATTGTCTTGGCTGCTCCACGAAACCGTGGGGCACAATCTCTTTCGTCAATCACAAGAGGATAGAATGAACACATTATGGCACTCATACAGTACCAGGTAGTGGTGTATTCAATATATCAATATCACAATATATCAATAAAACACCTGGACAAGAATATATCGAGGGGCTGCTGTATCGATATGGCAATAAATGGCATGACGTATCTGGTGATCCGTGTTGACAAACACACCTCTGGTTAACGTTATCAAAGTTTCAATACACTCCCTACGCAGACCTGGTTAGGATGTTTAGACATTTTATTTTAATTTAAAGATATCTGTGTCCCTGAGTATTTTACTGTATTTGTGCAACAAGGACATTATTTTTGAATAAACGTATCATTTACCTGTATACTGTATATACTGTATATCAATATATCTCTATCTTTATGATATAAATTATATTGTATCGTGGCCTTTGTATTGTGATCCATATCCGTGAGATTCCAAACAATATCCACCACTAGTACTGGGGGCCATAAACCCTGTCAACGCAGATTTCAACTGTACTGAACGTGTTTGGCAGAAGCTCCTCGAGCTGCATGTGCATCATGTGCAAGAGGGAAGCATCCAGTGCTCTCTGGGTGGTGATCAGAGAGAGAGACTGAGGGACTGAGACTATCAGATCCGTGCTGTTTGGACAGACAGTACAACCCTCTCTGGGATAAGTTTGCTTGTCAAACCGATACGTGTACAGTTGAAACGACCAGGGGTGAGCGCGTGCATGTGTGCTTGTGGCACTGTGTGTGTGTTGCTTGGTCAAACCTGTTCCACCCGAGTTGGACGGCTAGATAATATTGCTCATTTCACTTCAGCATCACACATTCTCTTATATCTCCCCTGCAACCTCACCAGGTTTCTTTCAGGTTTCTTTTGGCATCTCTCTTTTCTCTCTGCTCTCTTGGGTATGTGGGTGTGAGTGGTGGTCTGTGTGTGTGTGTGTGTGTGTGTGTGTGTGTGTGTGTGTGTGTGTGTGTGTGTGTGTGTGTGTGTGTGTGTGTGTGTGTGTGTGTGTGTGTGTGTGTGTGTGTGTGTGTGTGTGTGTGTGTGTGTGTGTGCGCGTGTGCGTGCGTGCGCGTGCATGCACTGTCTGTCTCAGCCAGCGATCAGTGGGTGATTCACTCCCTCTGAAAAGGCCCGTAATTGATTCCGCTGTAATTGGTCAATGACAGGAGACGCTTTGGCAGAAATGGAGCATAAACACAATTCAGACACAATTTGCGGGATCAATGGGAGGCAGATAGGGAAGGGAGGGAGGGAAAGGGGACCCGGTGAGGACGGGAGATAGAGAGGGAGAGGAAGAGGGAGAGAGACACGGAGAGAGACAGAGAGGAAAATGGGAAGCCAGTAGAGTCTCTGTCTTGCCATCCCTTCATAGCAGTACAGAGGTTTTTAAGCATCACTATACCGTGTCTGATTGCGGCACAGAGTCCAAAGCAAGCTCCGTGGATGAAAGACTTCTCAAATAGACTGTTCTTTATTTCTTCCACCGTCTCACATTTTCACCATACCCCCTCCTCTCCACTTTCTCATTGTCTCATTGTCTCTTGTTTTGTGTGTGTGTGTGTGTGTGTGTGTGTGTGTGTGTGTGTGTGTGTGTGTGTGTGTGTGTGTGTGTGTGTGTGTGTGTGTGTGTGTGTGTGTGTGTGTGTGTGTGTGTGTGTGTGTGTGTGTGTGTGTGTGTTCTTTTTTTCCTCTATATAGCCTTTTGTTTTAGTTGCACACTCCTGCTGCCTGAGCTGGAGAAATGTAAAAAACAAAAGTAGAAATATACCCCTATTAACGGCTAATGACCCATTCATTCCCAGGTAGTGCGGTGTGCTGTTTGTTCTTTTGTGACGACTGCCATGTTCCTCCTTTTAAAGGTAGGGGAAGTGATTTCACTTTTGTCAGATATCACCCAAAAAATATTTTTTCCTGTTAAAATGCTCTATTATAAGGTGTGGAAACCACATATGGAGTTTCCCCCTCCCCCACGTTAGCAGAGGAGCTAATAAAAGTTCCCCAGGTCACCACAATTCTCCTCCAATCAGGAGCGAGCAGCAGGTTCACATAGTGTAGCTACTGTTGGGGGCCCCTAGTGCACCAGGCTGGTACTACACCATGAATTTCAAATCACTTCCATGTTCCTACCTTTAAGTGCAGACATTCGGTGGGATATGTTCTTTCGTGATGAACCACTCTTAATAATTTAAGCTGCCAGCACTATCAGGAACCATTAAATCAGTGCGGCCACAATAGCTTTCCATCCGGACTGATTTTCAGACACACGTGACATCACCGGGGCTCCTTCGCAGAGGCAGCTAAGAGCAGCCAAAACGAAGAACCAACATTTGTGAAACAAAGGGAGGTCATACAGTATACTACCTACTGCGGCTAATGATGGAGCTGCCATGGGCCGTCAAAAACAAGCGCTTTGATTAGAATTTGATAGCATTTGATTTAAATCAGGAGTTATCAAGGCTCAGGGAAGAAAACAAAACAACTTCTGGTCTGGCTTTTTTTTGTAAATGCAGCTATGCCCTCTCAGCTCTCTGTACCCACATACCTGACAAAGTACCTAAACAAGTTAGTGCCTCCGACAGCCACAACACACAAGGAAGCCAGAACAACGACCTGGTACCACCCACCTTCAACACAAACACATTCTCCATTCTACAGCCCTGCCACTCAAGGGCAAATGCCCTGACTCCCTCTCTCAAAAAAGAGTAAATCCCTGGAATTATTTAAAACAGGCCTGACAATCCACCTTTCATCATGCCAAAGGGAAATGAAATGATCATCCCCGCCCCTGACTATAGTGACTTCCCCTATAACCCGTTCTGTTATTTTACCTCTTACGATAATTTGAACTACTATGTTTTTTTGTTTTGTTTTTGTTTTTTAACTTTTATGTTGATTTGAACTATTGTTGTTATCTTGATGTCATGACTATAAACTGAACACATGACCTGAATGGAGACAATAACACACTTTTTTCGGTGATCCCTTTAGCTGTGTCTGACTGTACCCTGTACTGATTTCATTTATGTCTGTCTGTACCCTGTACCCATTACTTTTTGGCTAATAAACTATTACAGTCAATCACTCAATCAAACTTTTTTTTCTCTCCATGGGGTCGTCACCTTTTGCTTAATCTCTGCTTGCAGCACTGCCAGACTCTTTATGAAGACAGAAATCTCTGTTTGCTTCGGTTTAGGTCTGTACAATGTTGAGTGCACAAACATATGTTGATATGTAATAATACAGATTGTGTGTGTGTGTGCGTGTGCGTGTGCGTGTGTGTGTGCGTGTTCGTGCGTGTGTGTGTGTGTGCGTGCATGTGTGTGTTCTCATGTTTACAGGGATTCGAGGTGCGGAAGATAAGAGCCATTGACCAGGATCTGGGCCGGCCACGAGGCATCGGCTACACCATCATCTCAGGTCTGTGTCACATAATCAATCAGCGACATGGGGATAACGTGATCAATAACCACTCATCATAATCCCACGGCAATAACAGACAAGTGTCGTATAAGCTTGGCAATCAATGGCTTGCCGAGACCCACCATAGTTACTAGAATGCAGAATTGAACACAGATAGTCTGTAAGCAGCAATGAATTGTCGTGTGGTGCAAATTGGGCAGAAGTCGGTGTCATTCGGTATCATGACTCGCACGTTGGCTTGGATGACAGCAAATGGCTATGGATAGCCATGTTCTTTTGCATTTTGTCTAAAAGACTAAAACGTGACTAAAACGAATAAGCATTTCATCAGCATCACTGATGAGGTCATTTGAATATCCTTTTGAATATCTTTTTTGTGTGTATTGTGAAAGAATTTGACACACATACTGGCGGACCAGCATGCAGTCCAACTTGCACTGCTCTCTGTTTGTGGTTAGGTTTCTGGTTTTAAGGATCTCAGAGTTGTTTTGGCAATCAGTTTGGTAATGCAATATCTTCGCCAACCAAAGGTGGGGGACAGAGATGAGATTTTCACCCGGGTCCATATGTGTGGATGAGGTGCATTTTACTTCAAAAAGGCACTCTTTTTGCTCTTGGTCCTGGAGATTTTATTCAGAACTCAACACTAATATGCTGTTATTCCTGGAGTATGTGGCAAGAATGTATTACACAGATGTGTGTCTACAATTAGCTGCCAAAATATCTGCTGGCATTTCCAAAATTAATGCATGAACGCATCAATCGATCAAATCCAGATTTGAACAGACATAGCATGTATATGTACAGTATATAGTACTTACATGCTTCCAAATGGACATTCCTGATTGCTATAACTTTGTGAAAAACTGTATAGCTCACATGCAAAACATTGAACTTTATACTCTTTCTAATATCAGTGAGCAGACATTTACAGGGGACTTCAGTTGACAAAAGTCAGTGAAGATTACCCTCTGTTGTGTGTTCTGTTTTTCTCATTTATCAGGGGAAACATCTTTCCTCTTAAAAAGTAATTACATCGTTGTGGAGCGTAGCAATAGTGTATCCACTCAAAATGTATATTGAAGTTAATCTTTTTCTGAGTTTTTACCGCCCAAAGAGCCCCATCGACTGGTCAACTTACATGATGAGAATGCATTGATTCTCTGATCACATCAGGTATGATGACATTGTTTATTTTCACAAGACAATTTGTTATCGTTTAATTAAATTTCCAACTTGCCAGGAGGTGCTATAGTCATATTTGTACAGCATCAGTGATATCTTGGATAATAAACAAACCAAAAATGATTTTAAAAATTATTAAATGATGTCAACTATTTTAACTATTTTACATATCCATAGCCTTCTCCCATGTTATCTTACATTAAGTACAAGCATGTTTGTACGTAAAGCTTTACACCAAATTAAATATTTTACCCAGAAATCAACATTGAACAGTCTCCATCACCCCCAGCACCAGGATGTTTTCCACACAGTTCCCATAGTCCAGCAAAAGTGAGATTTTCTATGCCTCGTATCTTTTGTTTTTAAGATTTGAAGCCATGCAACAAAAGTCATCACAAACAGTGTTTGAACACGCGGCACACTGGTTATTTTTGTATTAGCCTGGCCTAACCCGCAATGATTTTGGCCTAGGGGGTCGGGTGCCGTGGGATCCACGCGGCAGATCGAGCTGATCTGATTTGATCTCACAAACGTGTCGTCATCCCCGGCTCCTCCCGCGCCCGTCCACTGCTGTTCTACGTCACATCCTTTAGGACTAGGCTTTCCATTTTCGCGCAAGGCTATTTTTGTATTGCATCGCTCCTGACATGTTTGTGTTTATGGTGAAAGGCCATTAGCCCATGAGCTAATGCTAACATAAGCCGATCGTTACAATGCCAGCCTCCAAGCCGAGAGAGCGGAAAGAAGGAAAATGAACAAATAAGCCCTGGCAAGGCTTACATACACTTTGCTGGCACCTAGTGGCACCAAAAGAGTTAATGGACAGCTAATGGGTCTTCCTGTAATGAGAGTGACAGTGTCCTGAAAGAAAGAAAGAAAGAAAGAAAGAAAGAAAGAAAGAAAGAAAGAAAGAAAGAAAGAAAGAAAGAAAGAAAGAGAGAGAGAGAGAGAGAGAGAGAGAGAGAGAGAGAGAGAGAGAGAGAGACTTTTTTTTGACTTTTTAACAAATCTTTATTATAAAAACCTATCAACAATTACATGTCCTAACAAACCTCAGGGGGAAAAAAGACATAATACAACAAAACTCACAACATCTCCAAAGAGAAAACAAGTTCTTCATCAATCACAGAGCATAGCAGATCACCATATGTCCATATCATATTAAATTTATCCAAGTCCTTCATTGCTTTGTAAAAATTGAAATCAATCATAATTCTTGCTTTAACCATCCTCTTAAATAATAAAACCACATCAATATCCACCAAGTCATCAATTTTTCTTTTTCTGCTAACGTAGATGGCCATCTTTGCTTGTCCCAAAACAAAATTCATGAGTTGAGACTTTTCTTTAGTACGCATCTTATACTTAAAACCAAGAATAAATAATTGCGAGGAGAAGACTTCTCCCACCAAGCCAAAAAGTCTCTCCAGCAACATGAACAAGGACACCAGGCGTCTGCACTCCACAAAACTGTGGAATACAGTCTCCCTGCCAGGACAGAAAGGACATACGTCAGTTACATTTTGATTCATGACAGAAATGAAAGAGTTTACAGCTACAATGCCATGCAACACTCTCCACTGTAAGTCAGCAACCTTTTTTGTTAATGGTGGCTTGTAAACACTTCTCCACTCAGGCTTAACATCCTCTCCCAATAGGAAATGCTTCCTCCAAGGTGTGTCAACCCTATTATGCAACTTATCTTTGTTTAAACATTTTACCATCATCTCATACATTTTTTTACCTTTCGATTCTGTCAAATCCACCTGATTAGATCTTCCCTCGTTTAAGAAAACCCCAACACTTTCACCAAAATCAGGAAAAATACCAAGACCTGGAAAGAAATCATTATTATGAGGTTCAACCACCCCTCTGCTGAAATCCTCCAGCAGAAGGCATTCATGTCCATTCAGTTTACGTTTCCAATGGTCAAGCAGCTTATTGATGCACCTCACGGATCTCACTCCTAGCTCAGCTGCCAGTGCAGCAGCATTGTCCAAGTTAGGTCCAGCAATGTTCACAACAGCTCCTAAGGTCACAATCCCAGCCCTGAGGAATACATCTGTAATTGCAGAACCTGCCCAGCAGGGGGTGTCTAAACGTGTTCCATGTACCACAGGTTCTTTTAGCAGCCAGAACAAAGAAGTGTTCTCCTCCAGCCTCTCCATCACCAACAGTTTCCAAACAGTAAAGATGCCACGATAGAAAAGCGGCAAGTCCTTAAAAATCAAAGTTCTAAAATCCATTAGGAACAGTGAATTATCCAGACCCAATCCTTTAAAACGCTGAAGAATAATATTAGCAAGTGGTCTCCATACCAGATCTTCAGGTCCATACAGTAACCTCTGAATGAACTGAAGACGAAAAGCTGCACCCCTGCTAGGCAGATGTATGAGTCCTTGTCCTCCCTCCTCTTTCGGAAGGAACAGAACAGCTTGTGGAATCCAGTGCAGCTTGTCCCAAAAAAAGTCCACCAAAAGGGCCTGGATTTTCGACAAAAGGTTTGGAGGGGGGTCGACACAAGTTAGTCTATGCCATAGAGAGGACGACACCAAATTGTTAATAATAAGTGTCCTACCTCTATAGGACATACTCGGCAAAAGCCATTTCCATTTCTTAAGTTTACCTTGTATTTTCTCCAACACGTTTTCCCAGTTCTTTTTTAACATTGACTCATCACCCAAAAAAACACCCAAATACTTTATACCTCCTTTCTTCCATGTTAACCCTTCTGGTAATCTCAAATCGGTCAAGGCTCTTTCCCCCACCATTACAGCCTCACTTTTTGCCCAATTCACCTTGGCTGAGGAGAGCCTGTTAAAAAGGTCAACATTTTTCACCAAACAATCAATGTCATTTTGTGTATTTACTGTCACGATTAAATCATCAGCATATGCTGAGAGTTTAACTGGTGTCGGACAACCAGGGAACAAAACACCTGAAAGTTCTTTCCTTAATTTGTGAAGAAGTGGTTCTAAAGCGAGAGAGTACAGCATCCCAGAAAGAGAACAACCCTGCCGTACCCCTCTTTTTACATCGAAAGGCGTAGCCAAGCCACCATTAACTTTGAGTATACTCGCAATATCACTATACAATACCTTGATCTTAGCGATGAAATCAGAACTGAACCCAAAAGCACCAAGGGACTGCCACAGGTACTTAAGTTCGGTCCTGTCAAAAGCCTTAAGCTGATCAATTGAAATAAGGCCGGTATTTAAACCGAATGAACTAGAGATGTCCAAAACATGCCTAATCAAAGTGATGTTATCACTTATTAGCCTGCCGGGCACACAGTAAGTCTGATCAACATGAATGACCTCACCAATCGCCTCTCGCAGTCTGGAAGCCAGGGCCTTGGAGAGAATCTTGTAGTCCCCGCACAGCAGTGAGACAGGTCTCCAGTTCTTAAGTTCCTGTAGATCCCCCTTTTTTGGCAGAAGGGTGATAATCGCCCTCCTGCAGCTCAGTGGCAACAGTTCTTTGCTCCAACTGTCGCGAAACACCTCCAGCAAATCCTCACCGATCACTGGCCAAAAAGACTTGTAAAAATCTACAGGCAGTCCATCAATACCTGGCGCTTTGGCGTTTCCCAGGCTCATAAGGGCAGTGTACAGTTCATTCAGAGTCAGTTCTCTGTCCAACATTGCATTACTGTGACTGCTCACCTGAGGAAGTCCATCAAAAAAAGACTCAGCGAGCTCAGGATTCTCCACATACTCCTCTTTGAACAGTTCTTTGTAGAAGGAGGTGGCATACCTCCGAATCTCAGGAGTACTCGTCAACGTAGTCCCACTCTCCGATCGCAGGGAATGAATGATCTTCTTCTGACCATTTTTCCTCTCCAACCCAAAGAAAAACTGCGAGGGGGCGTCCATGTGAGATACATTCATGAACCTGGACCGGACCAGAGCTCCCTGTGCTGTAAAGCCCAGCAGGTTGGCTAAAGCAGCCTTTTTGCACTTAAGAGCTTCATTATGCTCTTGATTTCCTGTAGAATCAACCAAATTCTGTAATTCTACCACATCAATCTCTAGATCCCGAAGAGATCTGGTAATATGTCTAGTAACATTGCGAGTATACTGCTGACAAAACTGTTTGATCTGGGTCTTTCCAAAATCCCACCATTGCTGCAAAGAGGAAAACTTCAGTTTGTCTTGCCTATGTGAGACCCACATCAGCTCTAAAGCTTCCATAAAACACTTGTCGTGAAGAAGTGCTGTGTTAAAATGCCAATAGGCACTTTGCACCTTAAAGTTTTGTATATAACACTCACATTGGACTAAACAGTGATCAGAGAAACCAACTGGAAAAATTTTACAATTTTTGAAAATGCCAAAATGCTGTTCAAAACAATAAAAACGATCAAGCCTGGCCAGAGACAAAATATTGTCTTTAGCATGACACCACGTGTACTGTTTAGCATTCCTATGAAAACCTCTCCATACATCTTTCAATTCATGAGTCTCTATTAGACGCCTAAGTCTGGCGGAAGAAGCAGGGTGAGGCTCTAAATGATTTCTGTCCATTACTGCTAATTCAGTACAATTAAAATCACCAGCCAAAAACAAATAATCATCACTACAGTTCTGAATAACATTGCTCAAAGTGTCCAAAAATTTCATTCTGTCAATGGCCAAAACTGGCGCATAAACATTAATAAAATTAATTGACACATTTTCATATTGAACTTTCACCTTTAAAATATAACCACACATTACTTCTTCCACCTCACAAGTATAAGGACTGAAGCCCTTTGAAAAGAGCACACCAACCCCACCACTGTTGGACAAATTATGACTCAGAATAACCTCACCAGGCCACTCCTTTTTCCAGTCAGTTTCATTGGAAGCATCACTATGCGTTTCCTGAATAAATATCACATCTAGCTTTTTCAGTTCTATTAATTTGAAAAGAGAAGCCCTTTTCAAGTCACTTCTCGCACCATTAATATTTAAAGAACCAACTTTAAAGTCCCCCATCGAAAGGAAAAAAATCGACAATACAACAGACACACACAGAAATGTGTGAAAAAACAAAAAGAACTTAAACATCTTAATCTTTTGGTAGAGTTGCTTTGACTTTAGGCACTATTTTCCTCAACCTGTAAATCTCTTGATCATTGAAGGCTCCCTGTTTAATTAGCAGTGCCACAGATCTAACAAAGCCCTTTAAATCAGGGAAGAAATCTTCAACCTTCACCCTCCTCAGCCCCTTAGTGTCTGACAGAAACTTTGTTATTTTATCACTGGGATAAAAGTCCATATCATCCCCCTGTGAATGGGAAAGGACTTCTTGTGAGGGGGACCAGTCACACTCGTCATCCTCCGATGCAGACGTATTTTCTACAGATTTCAAGTTTTTTCCTTTAGTACCAGACTGTTGCTTCTCATCAATTTTCCTTTTAATGGATTTATTTGACAAGCAAACATCCTCAAATATGTCTTTTGTGCTCGCAGGGCCAGGGCCAAAATACATAACTGCTGCATCCTCCTTATCATTATTACCCCCCTTACTGCCCTGAGCCGATGCATCTAAACCCACAGTATTGTTTTCACTAGGCGGGCTTTCAGTCTCACCCATTAGCATATCAGCATTGTCAGCCTGGCGTTGCTTATTGTTATCTTTATTCACCTTTTTCTTTCTAGTTTTGCTCTTCTGTAACACCCCACTGGCCTGTATTTTAGTACATTTAGGCACATTATCACCAGACTCATCTGGATCACTTTGTACAATCAGACCCTCGTCCTGCAAAGAACTTGTTTCAAACACCGCTCCATTTTCTGTAAGCTGTTGCGCAACGGGCGCGTCTGGCTCAGGCTGCGCTATGCTCTGAGCTGCGCTCTGCGCGTCAGTGGAGACACCAGCGGCCTCTCCACTGCTCTCTGCAGCAGGCTGCGGTGTCGGCGGCACAGCGGTGGGGGCTCGATCAGGACAGAAACGAATTAAATGCCCCTCGGCGCCACATCCAAAGCATTTCATGTTGTCCGAAGTGGCGAACACAGTGTAATTAAAGCCGCCGACGTTAAAACTAAGTGTCAAGTTCAAATCGTCCTCTTTTAGTACCATATAGACCTGCCGTCTATGACACACGACATGTTTGAGCTGTGGCGATTTGCATCCCAACAAAACCATTTTAATGGGCGACACCAGCTTCCCATAGCGGGACAATTCTTTGATCAAATCTTCGTTCCTTAGAAAAGGAGGAGCATTTGAAACAATTATCTTTTTTGCAGGACTAACCAGCGGGAGAACGGATGTAAACGAATCACGGATAACAATGCCATTTTCAACCACCTTTTGAACCTTATCTACGTCATCTAAAAAAATGACAATGCCGCCGTTCATGCGAGAAGCAGATTTAACGCTATTAAAACCCACAACTTCTCCGACAGCAAGACTAACTTCCTCAGCCGACACGCCAGCATTAGACACAACTTTAATGGCGTGTCGGCGTGTCAGCCTTTCAAAATCATCACTGCCACTAACCACGGGCATAATGCCCCGGTTGTGAGTCACACTGTTTACAAACAACCGTTAAACAATAAACTAATCTAAACACAAAACATATAGAACAACAGAGAGGAAAGAAAGAAAAAAGATAGAGAACTCACTTACACCCACTCGCTCCAAACACTCACTCACGCTCACGCATGCTCAGAGAGAGAGAGAGAGAGAGAGAGAGAGAGAGAGAGAGAGAGAGAGAGAGAGAGAGAGAGAGAGAGAGAGAGAGAGAGAGAGAGAGAGAGAGAAAGAAAAATAAGTCATTACAGGTCCCAATGCAATTAGTATGGAATCCATGGTCCTAGCAGATAAGTTTGTTTGTTTATTTATTTATCATATATTATTTACTCAGCAAAGTCTTGGCTGTGCTTAACAAGCCCCTTTGCTTCATATTCAAACAGTTGCATTCACTCCCAAATCTACTTCAACTACCGTCCGCTGAGCAGTGCCAACGAAGCGGTTGAAGGTTAAATGCTTTGCTCAAGGGCACACCCAATGGTGTAGTTGTTTTTGTGGGGAAGAATACAACAAATACCCACACACATTCCCACAGGCTTCTGGACCATTATAGCTTTCCCTTCAGTAAAGCTAACCCGCCCACAAACAACAAGTCTGTGTTCTGCCTTGGACTATGTTGTAAATGTGCCTCTTCATTTTGGCACGCGTTACTCATATAGCATTCATAGCATTCATAGCCTACTGGTGTAAATATCGAATGTAGAGAGTATTGGAATTCGGAACTGTGTAATGTTTATTAAGACACAGCTCTCCTGTACGACTCATCTTTCATCCTTTCTAAAAACAACAACAACAACAACAACAAGAAAAAAAGCAAACAGAGGCAAATGCCTACGGGGGATACGGAACACACACTTCCAGCTTCCGCGAAGCATGTGAAGGCCATGAAAAAATAATGACCGGTGGACCAGAGACTATACGAGCTGCCGCAATCCTCCCCGAACGCTTGTTTATCTTGGCTGCTGTAACAATCTAGGGTTTTGACCTGGAAGGACGAGCGATTCTTTAGATCTAATCCCCAGAGTTCTCTCCCTGGAGCTCTGCCCAATAACTCTGAGGACCGGGGGCGGATGTAACATGTCCTATTTGGGGGGGCAAGAGAACATGTTGGAGGGGCAAGAGAAAATGGTATGGGGGCGGCTTCATCGCCCGTGTCGCTTCGCGCCACGGGCGATGAAGTCGCACCCATACCATTTTCAGTTACAGGACATTTATTAGACAAGTAAAGCATCAATAATAACATCAGTTGTTGTTGAAGTTGCAACAGACACGCAGCATGCATAAAGCTAAAGGTCTGACTCAGAGAGTTTTCTGTTTTCAATGATGAAATGCTGTTGGTTTAGTGGTGACACAGCTGTAGTTAGTAGGTAGCAGTAGTAGTGTTTCACATCATTTTAAATAGAAGCACTTTAATTTGAAATATCTTGGGTTGTTTTGCATGGCATCGTGTTTGGGGGGGCAGACTGGGTATTTAGGGGGGCATTGCCCCCCCCCCCCCCCCCCCCCCCCCCCCCCCCCCGTGCCCATGCCTAGATCCGCCCCTGCTGAGGACCTGTCCGTCCCATTGTTGTACTCCCAGAGTTATGAAGTAACATTCTGCGTTTGGCTGTGACTTTAATATTTTATATACGGAGTGAGATAAACAGCCTTTGGGAGGCTCGCGTTTGACTTCAGATGCTCACTTACTTACTTACTTAACGTATTTGTTTATTTAGATGGGACATTTACATAAATGCAAATGTAAATAAAATGCAAATGTAAATAATGTAAATTTGCCGGGTTTCGCCAAAAATGCTACTACTTATCTGCGCGGTCCCCACATAAAAACATGCAAACAGTCATTAGGATACAAATCATTAAAAATATGCAAGAGAAGTACAATGGTGTGCATCTATATAATTTAGCTGTTGTGTTTTTTGTTTTTAAGGGAGACGGCATGGATTTATAGCAAATGTAGCCTAGGCATATAAGGTACGATATTGCTTAAATACAGGGCTTAAATACAGATACAGGGCTCAGGAATATATTATATTATAGGATGTAGGATGCACTATTGCACTAATACAATAGACTGTAATTATTTGTATACTGTATACTGTAGACATTTTAATCTTGGCTGGCTGCCATGTTGGGCGCCATCTTGGAAATGACACCTTTCTGGGAGGTATATTTTCCAACATGTTTACTGTCCTTGAGCACATCCAGAGGAATCTGTTGAAAAATCCCATTTCCCATATATCCTTTTTAATCTCCCCACAGCCATCTGGGACACCATCTTGAAAATTCTGGGAGGTAGATTTGGATAGACGTTTTTTGCATGTTATTTATCAAACAGATGTTGCAGTTGCAGTTGTTTGTTATCATCTCCACCCCAAATTGGCTTTGTCCACGACGTAATCTTCTTCATATGAATCATTTTCAAAAAGTTTAAAAGAAAAATGAATGGGGAATCCATTTCTGGAACAGGATCGTCACAAGGGGGCGGGACTGCTCGGCTCTATAGGTCATTCCTTTAAACTCCACATGCCCCCACATGGCAGAGTGGGATCATAGGATCCTGGTCTGAGCACAGCACCAGGACAGGTGGCCGGCCTCGGCCATGAAGATCATTCACTGTTTAGACCATCTGCTGAGTCACTGGCTGACCTCACAGCCCAACACAGCAACCTGACCCTGTGTGTGTCCATTAACTATTTACGTGGGTGTGGTGTCAGCGCATGTTAGTACAGTACATGCGCACAGGTGTGTGTGTGTGTGTGTGTGTGTGTGTGTGGGGGGGGGGGGGGGGGGGGGGGGGGGGGTTGCATGCATAAACTGCAGAGACGTCAGCCCAGGCCCAATTAATTTGCTGGGGTTCAACACCCCCCAATTCTCTCTAATACACACCTACTCAGTCTTACTTATGCCAGCCACGTTGTTGCGTGTGTGTGTGTGTGTGTGTCCCCTCCAAACAGTTAAACTCTGGAGGAGGAAACGCATTAAAAAGACATTAATTAGAGGTGGTGCGTCGCACTCCCCAATCGTTGAGGAAAATCAAGAATTATAGCGGTGTGCCAAAGCCCCTTGCGGTAGACGCCGAGCCCAAAGTGTAGGCTAGGCTCGATAAAATCATTATACAGGGTAAAGTTTGATAGATAATGGAATATGAAGGATGATGACGCGGCGCCAGGAGAATTGAAGGTTGGGGAGGAGTGTTTGATTGTTGGGATGAGGGAGGATCACGTGATCACGTGTGTGTGTGTGTGTGTGTGTGTGTGTGTGTGTGTGTGTGTGTGTGTGTGTGTGTGTGTGTGTGTGTGTGTGTGTGTGTGTGTGTGTGTGTGTGTGTGTGTGTGTGTGTGTTGTGTGTGTGTGTGTGTGTGTGTGTGAACAAGTGTGAACATGAACGTGCTTGTTGTTTGCAGACCGTGTGACTGTATTAAAGCACCTCCCTTCCGCTCCTCTCTTCCGCCGACCGTCCTCAGAGGGCATGACTTAACTCCGGCGGGACGCGTCTCATTAGCCCGGTAATTAAGATAAACGAGGTTTTAATTGCAGCCGTGATTTATGCTAATGATCCTGGGACCCCGAGATGAGGATTTCCTCTCTCTCAGTCTCTCTCTCTCCCTCTCTCCAATCAGTCGGGCTAATCTGGGATTTGATATAGTACGAGAGATGGATCGCGTTGCGCGTGAAGCGTTCCACGCCTCTGGTTTTGTGCCATTGATGTTGTTTGTTGTTGTTGGTGGAGTTCTGGCTGGATGGGGCCGGGTGGAGGGGTGTGCGGTCATGAAGAAAGCTGCATGCCCCACATTTGGAGTTTGTGCCCTGCTCTAGATCCATGCTGACTGTACGCCACTTTTCAACCTTCTCTCTTCATATAATTGGTCCTCACTAATGTTCATTATATAGTGTGGGTAGCTCAGAAACCCGCCATCAACTGGTGACATAATCAGTGGGGCATACAAGGTAATAGAGGGCGGCAGTGGCTCAGGCAGGGGTAGAGTCACCGGATGGCAACTGCAAAGTTGCCAGCTCGAACCCGGGTTCCCCCAGAGTTAGTGTTGATGTGTCCCTGAGCAAGACACTTAAACCCTTATTGCTCCTTATGTGCTGGTCATTACCTTGCATGGATTCTTCTGCCATGGGGGTGTGAATGGGTAAATGAGACTTACTATCTATGTAAAGCGCCTTGGATAAAGGCGCTATATAAATGCATCATTTACCATTTAGAGACTGCAGGATTTCTATTCCTGAAAAGCAAATCGAACACTAAAGCCATCGTAATATAAATTAAAAAATAAAATAACAAAAGTCTGCATAATGAATGTTTTTCACAATCCTCCTACGACAATTTAACCCATTTTGGGTTAAATTGTCATAGCAATCATCATCAGCATTCGCTGTGCCACTTACTTGATCCGGGTCTTTGACAGACCCTCCTCCCTCGTTCACTTTGTATGGGACTCAGGACTCAGAAGCCCTTCAACCCAGGCAATGCTTGATTTTCTGTCACGCCATTATAACGCGTCAGCCTTGTTACGATGACCACATCAAATCCGGATTTTCAACATAATAATCAAACAACGGCAAATTAAAACATCATAAAACAAATCTTCAGGTTCAGTGTATTATGCAGAAACAATCAATGTCTTAAAAGTTGGGTAACACGCATTATGCACCAAACTAGAGTTGGATAATAGTGGGGAATCTTTGGAAACTTGTTATATACTGTAGTTGCGTGTATAAGGTCGAATGCAGTGGTACTATCTGCAACTCAGCTCTTAGACTTCTGAAGTTAAGATATTCCTGATATCTTTATCTCAGTGCGGTTAAGGACTGCCGCCTCGTTGCTATAACTCCACTTCTCACACACAGAAAGAACAGCTCTCTTTCCAGATGGTGCGAGTTTAACTTGGGGGTCATCTGGAAACGCATAGCGTACCGCATAACATAATGCATAGGTCCTCGGCATGCTTGTAATGATTTATCTGTGCTCAACGAAGTTGACACTGCCATCACCGGCGAGATTAGAAGGGTCAGAACATTATCCTAAAATGAACTTCAGACAGTGGCTCTAATACCACATAGTCAACAACAACCCAACATACACATTGTCAACACACAGACCTAATTGCAATGTCACAGATTCTAAACAGTGTACTATCACACCACCTAATGCCTGCTGTACATTTTGTTGCTTGCCCAAAACAACAACAAAAAAAAGATCTACAAGCTCACTGCATCGCATGATATTGTGAATTTGTGATGCACTGAAGATCAGCGACACCAGCGCACAACTAAGTGTAATCCCCAATATTCAAACTCAGCTCTCCCACATGAAATGGCCCAAGGGCAGAACCTAGACTTTGGAGGCCATCGCAACAGGAGCTGTAGCCACCCTGCTACATAGGCTTGAATTGCATATAACACTATGAATCCCATTCGTGAGTTAATTGGTTATAGAACACTTTCCCTGTGATTAACAAAGCGCCTGAGATGTGTTTTAATTGTTTAATCTCTGTTTTTAATCTGTTCTAAGTCTGCTAGACATAAATGGATACGAGGCGTGTGTTGATGACATTGATGACCGTAAAACGGGTCCGTCACGCAAAAGCTACTGGGGAAATTAGTTAAATTATCACTGGGGCCCAGTGGCCATGACAGTTTGGATTTCTTTCAGATTGCAACGGGGAATGTGTTGTCTGTTTGACAACAAAAGATGGAACTATTCTCAGGGGGAATATCATGCATCAAAGATGCAAACACTTGGGCATATGCTTCAAACTGTAATCAGTCAATCCAGGCAGCCTGGATAGTTTGCAATATAGTAATAAGTTTAATGCTTATTAAAGCACTTAAACTGTTAACTGTACCTGTTTCCTTCTGCTGTAAACTAATATTCAGAATGCCTCCAAATAAACCTCAAAAAATAACTCTGAATTGAAGTCAAATCAGAGAGAGAACAGGGTATTTTATCTTCCGATAAACCCATGAGTAATAGAATCCAATTTATTTATTTATTTTTCCATCTCAGGGAAGTCACTGATCCGCACTGGCAGCGCTCCGCTAATAATTACAGCTATTTTGAGTTTTGACCTCCCTCTGGTTATACTAATATCATCCAGCTGTAAAAAAAAAGCACCATATATCTTATCTGACACGCTCACCTGAAGGAATTCCTGTGCAAGTTATCAAAGCACAGATGTAATCCTCAAGATACGAGCCTCATTACATTCCCTGAGCCTATCGTAGTTTGCCGCGGGCGATATTATGCCAAGTGAGGGTTATTACAGTGCATTTAAATGTGCATAAAACTTTCTTGTTTCTTTTTTTTTTATAAGACAGTCGACAGCTTTTAGACTTGTCGGTATAATTGCTCCATTAGGAATTACAGGAAGGATAATGGAAGAATTTGGACCAGGTGGTGGTGTGTCTCATTTTGCAGCAGCATGTTCAGGGAATCAGCTATTTAATGTCTCACTAGCTTGTTTTTATTGCTGTGTTACTATGGTTCCAGTCACGGCCAGTGATACTAAATGGCCTTGATAGGGAGCTCTTCCTTTGCTTCCCATGTAAGACACATTGGAATGACAAGCAGTGAAGTCAGTAACACTATTACACTATTACACAAGATACGTCGTCATCACTTGAAAAGCCTGTAACGTAGAGTGCAAAGGCTTCTGGGACACTGAGTTCAGTACCAGTGGAATGCGTTCTTTCACTGGGGGTCCAGCAGCCATGACAGTTTGTAGTTCTTTCAGATCGCGACGGTGGATGTGTTGTGTGTTTGTCAACAAGACGTGGAACTATTTTAAGGGGGAATATCGTGCATCAAAGCTGCAAATACTTCAGCGCATACTGCAAAGGTAATCAATCAATACATGCAGCCTGGGCAGTTAAACGCAAGTAAACTGTTATGGACTTTGCTGTGGGCCTTTCATTTATATTTGTGTACAAAATAATTTGCACGCAATAGGAATTTACTGTAGTTTAGAATCACACATCAATTCCCCCGAGAATAAGTGACTTCCTTGGTTCTCTCTCTCTCACCATTGTTCAGCCTTCTGACTGACAAACCAGCAGGATTTTTGACCAACCAGTTCACTGAGTGCGAAGAAGAGCAAGAGCTTGTCCACAGGCGCGACTTCACACACACACACACACACACACACACACACACACACACACACACACACACACACACACACACACACACACACACACACACACACACACACACACACAGACACACACACACAGACACACACACACACACACACACACACACACACAGTGAGGGAGACCAGGACAGATCAACTTGGATTCCTCTCTAAGAAAGATGTTGAGCCCAGTGCGAGTAGCACGCTGTTCTGTAAACAGCTTGTCGGTGCGCTGTCGGAGATCACAAGTATTAAGAGCTAGAAGATAAATTGTTCTCCAAGAGCTTTTTTCCCCATACACACAGCATTCTAGCATGAAGCTTTTCTACTAGGATGTAATGATGACACTGCTAAGAACAAACATCATATTATACAGTATATCAAAGCAGCGATTTAAATGACGGTGACTTTACCATCTTGATGGCTGACTTTAAGTTGTAGATCTGCTATTTTCAGCAAGCAGCCAGTAAAAAAGACAATTGTCTTATACAGGATCTTTTGGCCACTAGTGCCTCCTTTTAGCCTTTTTGTCACTGTATTTAGTGTTATCAGTTATCTTAGATTAGTTTTTCCCTCAGAGTATTGAAATAACTTGATTCATATCCCATAAGAGGGCACTTTTGAACACATACTGTATAGTGAAACTAGCTGATCTACAAGCTCCCAATGCTTCAGCTAATTTCGGGGTGCAACCCGGCACTCTTTCGCTCGAGGAGATGTGGTTTAACAACATGGATTTCTGAACAAATTTGTTGTTTGTTGACAAAATCCTCAGTGTAAATATTACGTCTCAGTTTTGGTCATCGCAACTTACCGGTAGCTTTCATTTTGTTTCTATTTACCGTAGTTTTCGTCAGTGGAAAAACATCCATGTATTTTTGATCATGAGTTATAGTGGAGCACATCAACACAGCTCTATAGCAGTGTATACTATACAGACAGCTGTGGGGACAGGCAACCCTCTGGTCCGTGGCGTTAGCAGACAGCTTGTCCCTGTCCTCGCAGCCACCTCAGGCCAACAGGTCAGACAGGTATACTGCCTTACTGCCCACTGCCATTTCCCGCCTGGACAGACTGATAAGTGAGAAAAGGCGATTATTTCTCATCCCCCCTTCGCTGTCGGGGCCCCAGCTTGGTCCGCCACATATCTCTATCCGTCAGTGCTGCTGATACACCCGGATGGCCCTGTACTCTGACTCTCTGCTGCTGTAAACTGACCATGTATCAGCAGCAAGCTGTAATATGGACATGGCTAATACCTGTGTTATTCTTTAGCCCATTCGGGACGAGGGGAGATCACCCCCTTTTTAGTGTGTTAAGCATTATGTTATCCGCGGAGTTTCCCTGACAAGGCTGAAACCAAAGCATATTACGCACCCATGCCTGCCTTCACAGAATGTTGCCTTGTCTGCTTATTATAAGCAACCTTGCTTTTTTATGTAGGAAGTCATTGACAAAACAATTATGCTGTTGCTGTTTGATGTTTTTTGGGTTTTTTTCTAAAGTGTACAGTAGTTGTTTATTTGAGCTTGCTTCCTATTGATTAAACCAGTGTTTACCCCAGATTAGTATGTCATTGTCCACAGATAACCACCAGAAAATTGGCTTTTTTTTTTATTAAAATAAAAAATTCAGTGTGTCTGTATGTACAACCTCACAATGTGTCTCTGTGAGCTTGTTGATCAGCTATTCTCCTTTGCGCTGGTCTTCATAGACCTGGCCACTTTCTGTTGCAAACCCGGCAACACAGCAAGAGTAGGAGGAACTTCTGTACACACAAACGCAAAGACTTATGGCCTGTAAGAAATTTGTAGATACTTCATCTAGAAATCTTTGGCATAGTGACGTTACAAATTAGGATTTGGCAAATTAGCAATCCGTTGCAATTTAGAATTATGTTCAGGGGTCGGTCTCAAGGGGTTAGGGAGCTCTCATTGTAACTGCCACTGTTGTTGGCTGGGGGATTTCACAGGGTTTTCAATTAGCCGCTCTGGAGCCTGTGCTCAGCCAGCCGCCTGCATGTAATCTCCGAGAGAAGATAGCTATGGCGCCGTAGCTAGGACCGCTGTCTCAACACAATACAACGGGTTTTCAACAGGTGGTCCGGGGACCACCAGTGGCCCCTGAGAGGATTCCAGGTGGTCCCCAGGCTAAATGATGGAAAGTTAGTTAACCAGATGTAACTCTTGAGAATGTAACAATGAAACCAAATGGACCCTTGCGGGTCCATTTGTATCCTCTCAGGAAAAATTTGAAAATGGGCCGAATTCCCCTTTAAGTGTTGGTATATTTTGTTTGTACAACCCTATAGTGCTACTCCAACGTACAGAGAACAGCCTTCCTCTGCTTTGGGGTGGGGGTTATAATTTGAACGATAATTGTAGATCAGTACATCCTTAACAATCCTTCTGTGTTTCTTTAAATCAGTCTGAAACTTTGAAACGCAAACAGCTGCTCTTGTTGTTGTTGTTGTTTTGGTTTTAGAATTGCTAATCAAAATGTAACAAAAGCTTCTTTGTCCTCACTGGAGCACTAAAGGTGGACAGAGAGAGAGAGAGACAGAGAGACAGAGAGACAGAGAGACAGAGAGACAGACCTCTCTGTGGTTGGCCAGTGTGACACTGGAGGAGGAAGACTGCTGCGGCTCCATTACGATTCCCCTTAAATGCACAACTCGGAGCGTTATGTAACAGAAAAAAACTTAAAATAACTAAAGTTGTAGCTCACCTAAACATTATGCCCACAATCCAACATTATAATGACTGCATCTGCTCTGCACAAAACTAAAGTTTTAGACATCGTAGTGACTAGAGGTTGGCGAGTCACTGCATCTTGGAGTGGAACTTTCAACTAGAATTCGGAGGAATGCATTTCGGAAATTGCGAGTGACATCATTTGCTATTTCCTACACGATGATGTGGGTTACATTCATACACATGCAGTGAATCGCAATCAGGTGTGCTTAGAAGCGAAACCACCATTTTTATTGGGCCAAAGTACAATGTTGTTCTTTGGTTCACATCAGACTTCACACCTGACAAAAACAAAGAGCATTTTATGACAATATGCAGTAGCATTTGTTTTAATTGCAGTCCTGGTGTGAAGGTAACTGAAGTTATGTAGCCTATGTTGTTTTTTTCTTTTCCCGGTTGATCGAGGTGATGGCAACAATGCCCCAAATCACATATATTCTGTATTCTATCCCCTGGCTAATGAGACAAATATGGATCGCGATACATTATACTTGCCCTCTATTACTAGAATTGATTGTTTAAAACACATAGAATAAGCTCTTTAGTTTAAAAATAGTTCATGTTTTTATGCCATGGAGGCCGTCACTTTACTGTGTCTGTCACATGGACTGTCATATGGATGACATCACAGAAGATCTGCATGGACTGTACTGCTATGGAACGTTCCATGATTACCCAGCATTGCAATGTAAAACATCGATGTATATACACTGCTCTGATTGTTATGACAATGGCACCCCCACTGGTGAACTAAAGGACTATAAAACAAACGGTCATTAACTGTATATGTAGTTATTTGATACATTCCATTCCTTCTACTGCGGAGCGATCTTCTGTGATGTCATCCATATGACAGGCCATGTGACAGGCACTGTAAAATGGCGGCCCCAAATGGGATAAAAACATGAACTATTGTTAAACTAAAGAGCTTATTCAATGTGTTTTAAATGTTCAATTTCTAGTTATAGAGGGCAAGTACAACAGCCAGGGTTCCTTTTAAAGTGTGACAAACAAATGCACACATACACACACACACACACACGCACATATGCACGCACACAGACGTACACACTTGCTGAAGAGTGTTCTTAGCTGCCAGCTCAACCGCCAGCCGCGTCGAAAGCTGAATCCTGGGTTGATCGAGGTGATGGCAACAACGCCCCAAATCACATAATGTCCAATCTGGTGCATTGTCTGCTTTTACCCATTTAGACATTACACCATAGTCTAGAAAATGTATTTTAACTCTGACAGTTTTCTGAAAAAACAAAACCCTATGTTTCTATATCTGTGTTTCTCAAACTTGTGACTCATGTCAAGGAGCCAATTATTCGTCCGCCGACCCCATCTCAAAATGTGTTGTTGAAGGGACCCCCGACAGAAGCAAAAATTGTAAAAACTGTGAAAGTATTCAGAGATTTTCGAGTTTTAAAAATATAAAATAACTACAAGGTCATTGTACACCCAAACCGAAGTCTTATATAGTGGGTAGTACATATAAGTGTAACCATAATCAATTGATTCAATTAAAACAAAGGCACGAAAAGTCATTGATGTGGATAAAAAAACAGAAATAGACACCAAAAGGTGCAAATGCACCCAGCGTGAGATCATTTCTTCTCTCCTTTCTTTTTTTTTTTTTTTTTTTTATATTTTTTATCCCACGATTTTTGTAACCCATTTTTTCACCCAGTGCCAATTCCTAATGTGATCCTGGGCTCTACACACCCTCCACCAACCTGGGGAGGCAGCGGACTGGCCTCATGCTTCCTTCAATGCATGCTTCCTTTCAAATACAGTGGTGTGGTATACAGTACAGAATATATTGGGTGGATATAAAAGGAATGACACTTTTTTAAATACGATATGATGCTTGTCAAGGGGGTGGGGGTGGGGGGGCACATGTACATCTCTGAACCCAACACCATTTCCATAATGTGTCAATCCTGCTTTCACCTCTCATTTAGCCAGCTGTTGTATTTGGCGCAGAAACACAAAAATGCCATGGCAAATGACAACGAAAATAGCAGATGGGAATCATCACTCTCACGCTACTGGAATCTATTCTTAAAGTGCGGCAGACAAATGCATACATACAGACACACACACACACGCACACACACGTGTGCACGCACGCATGCACGCAGACGTACACACTCGCTGATAAGAGTGTTCTTAGCTGCCAGCTCAATCGCCAGCCACGTCGAAAGCAGAGCCGCCGGCGACACCTCGAGCCGACAGATCAAAGCCACCGATCGATATCTCTGGGTTTGATTATTTTCCATGTGACTGAGAGAATGTGGATCAATGGACTCTTCTGTGCACCTGTGCGAGAATCTGACGGAGAGCAGGGTGAATGAGAGAGACGCCAGACAGTGGAAGAGCTCGGTACAGATTGTGGTGTTGTACATTTTGTTGTTTCGAGTATGCATGTATCCCGGTGTCACCTTATTAGGGACTTTACGCAGTACGGCGGCAATGTCTCCAGTACGGCAACAGGAACTTTATCTGTGCTCAGTAGATAAACCTGCTTGCCGTAGCAGCTGTTCCTACTACGGCAGAACAGACACTTTAACATAGTGTCCACAACGCCAGTTTGACACACGCTGCATAGACGTTGTGGGTGGCTGTTTGCTTAACGATTTTGACTGCAAAAATTGCGTCCTAGCTGCCGTACTTCCAGTAAGGGGAGCCGTTCTGAAAAAGTGGCAGTATATTATTGCTGTATTTTGATGCTTTTACTGTTTGATTGTTCAAGCACTTTGAAACTTTGTTCAAAAAAGTGCTATATAAATAAAGTTATTATTAATATTATTTTTAAAGTGCCTATTGTCTCTAGACTGCCTTCTGCTGGCCAGCCTGGGCAGCAGATGGAGAGAGGACAGGGACTGTTTGGAATAACGTTTTCCTTCCATATGCTACGTCCAGCAACGGTGGCCCGACTCATGTATTGAAGGAAGCATGAGGTCAGTCTGCTGCCTCCTCAGGTTGGTGGAGTGTGTGTAGAGCCCACCATCACATTAGGAATTGGGTTACAAAATCATGGGGATAGAAAAGTGTACTGTGTAATATATTGTACTCCTTGTGTTTCACGCAGGCACACTGCCATTCACTTCCTTGTTTATGGCTCCATGAAATGGCTCATGTGCTGTAAATCTAGGGAGTTCTCCTTGGTGTCGAACAAAAGCGCGGTGCATGTGTCTTGTTTGGAATTTAAAAGCTTCTAGAGAGACTTAAGATGTGACAAGTGTGAGGTATTGCCTATACCATATATTTGAGGGGGGAAACAGAATGAGGCACTAAAATCTGCCATATCTGCCTGGCACTCTAGCACCATTATGTGTGCTGACATGACTATTGAACTATTTTTATAAGCAATGCAAACAAATAAAATAAGAATGAAATCAGAATATTTGAACATAAGTAGCAAAAACAATCTGTCCATCCCTTCTGTCCATCCCTTAGCTTCTTATTTGATTTGTATTACCGTATTCACATTGCAGTGTACTTCTGTAAATGTACAATAAATGCCATATAGAAGTATTGCCAGACAATAGCCAACAAGTTTTTTTCCACAGTCACATATATACTGCCTTTATTTTCCTTTAGAAGACTTGAGTGTGGAAATACTATTTCCACAGACAGCTGTTGATTTCATTTTATAAGACGTCTTACAAAGAATGTCATTTAGTAGGGCGTTCAGTCCACCCACAGTCCACCCAGTGACAAAATGTGAACATGCACACACTCTGCAGTGTGTGTGTGTGTGTGTGTGTGTGTGTGTGTGTGGGGGGGGGGGGGGGGGGGGGTCCCCTCTCTCCCTGTCTGATTGGATGAAGGATTTCTCACCGACCACCATAACTGAAACTATAGGTTTTCACTTGGGAGCTCCTTATATGGTCAGCACACTATAGATGACCTTTAGTATTCTACAATTGTATATTGAAATCATTCAACCTTATATGGTCAGCACACTATAGATGACCTTTAGTGTTCTACAATGGTAGACTCTACAGTAAGTCGCCGACTTAATGCAGATAGGGTATGCAGGGCTGTGTGAGGGTGAGCAGGCACTTTTGTCAGTGGAAACTTTGGACAATCCCCGGGACAATATTATTCAAATCTGCTTGTCAAAATTCAGCATTGTTGCCTGACTGTGGTTTAGTATAAGGAATCTGGATGCTGAGTCTGCATTTCCATTAAGCATTAATGCACACATGGCTCATTCAGCTTTGCCTTGCCTCAGCTTCGCTAGTCCACCCCGATTTGAGCTCTGATTGCCGTCTGTCTGACTGACTGACTGACTGACTGACTGACTGACTGACTGACTGACTGACTGACTGACTGACTGTCACCTTGCTCAATTCAGGCTTGATATGAATTCATTAGGACACTTTTGAACTAGGGGCTGGAATTCAAGCCGCTGACCTGCAGGACTTCGGACGTCCTCTTCTACGTCCTGAGCCACAGCAGTCCTAAATGCACTCAAAATTAAATTTGACTTCTCAGGACTCCATTTCAAAAATGGTGAAAGTAAACAAACGCAAACAAACAAATAAACTAGTGAGACTCCCAGGAGATAATACTCACCTAAACCAGCCAATCGTCCACCAACTAACTAACTTAACTTGTGCTATTACCCAATGCATATACTAATCTATATAATAGTATATGCTTTGTGGTCCCTGGAGTGAGTGTAGAAGTATATAGTGGCCACTCTCCATCGTCGCAGTTGCCCACCCCGCTGCTATACCATGTCTGAAAACACAGTATTGTGCTCTCTGGCAGAGGTAATCTGAAGACGAATGCCTGTGTCTTGTACTTCAATCAGAAATTCCTCCGTAGTTCCCACAAAGTTCTCGCTTTAAAAAACCATCTGTATGCGGCGAGAATGGCGAGAGGCTATATGCTGAAAGTGACCTACGCATGGCATGACTCCTGTGATCCCCCCCAGCCGCCTTCCGCCGATCGCTATCGCTTGGCGCGCACGATGCGGGAAAACGAAAATATACAAGGCCTCGAGTTTACAAATGTTGGCTTCGCCGAGGCCATTCGAAATGCAGATAAACAAATTGGACCAGACTGGAATTGCTGACGTTATCTCGCTAGCCCCAATTGACATGAGCCTGCGTGTCGGAGATTCTCTGGTGCGTGCGTGCGCGCCTGCTTGCGCATGCGTGCATGTGTGCATGTGTGTGTGAGAGAGACTATTAGTCACATAGAGAGGCAGAGAAATGGAAGGAAGAAACCGTGCTGATATATCAACATACATCCTGTATGTTGGCCATATAAACACCTCCACCACATAGACTTAGTGTGGATCTGGTCTTTCTACTCTAGTATTGTATGCTCTGCATGACTTCAGAATAACATTTAGGAAAAGCAATATGTACTGTATGTGTTTGTGTATGTATGTATGTACAGCATGTATTACATACATACTGTATGTGTATGCGCACACACTTACACCAAATAATCACTTACAGGCTTGCGCTGTAGAAACTCAACACTGAGCGTAATTTCTATTAGCTTTTGTTGCTGTTAGACAAGTTAGACACGCTATCACACAGCGCACATCATTTTCAGCAAGCACTGGTAATTAAAATTTGCTTCTTTTTTTTTTACAGACTTTTGATTGCTTATGAAAAAAAGGGAAAACGGTTCCTATTTGCCATGCACTGTTGGGTCATGGACATAAAATGACCACAGATGTGGTCTAAGAGTGTGAAAAATGTATTTTTCATTCCACTGGGGCGCATTTAAGGTGCATTCAGACTTGGATGATTAAAGCAGCGTAGATACATATGGCACAAATTGGCATGGAACGGGAGGGGAGGGGGCACCTTGGGTGAACGAACGGGTCCAGTTGGTTACCCTCCAATATTAAACAAACATGTATACAGTCGATCTGCTTGTGACATGAGCAAAGACCCTTTTTTTTCCTTACCAACACTGACATGCACGACCAAAATGAAGTGACGTGAGTGACTGGAAACAAAGACAGGAGTCAAGTGTGAACGCACCTTTAGAGTTCTGCCCAGTCTTTGGTCAGAGTTGAAAGAGAAAACTCATACTATTAGCTACTGTACCAATTCACTGCCATTTAAAGTAAGTTTGTCTCCAAGTCTTTACAATCGTGTGTAGCACCGACCCAACGCTATATGCATTCATATCCTTCTGCCGATAGTGATATCGCTCTGTGATTTTGATCCCCTCTTTGTCTCGGGATATTATTTCAAACTTTTTTTTTTCGTGAGGAGAAACTTCTGATGACAAAAAATCAGACGGATTCATTGAGTATTCATGAAATGCAGCGACGCCTGCCAATGGCAAGACAGACACCCACGGCGCCATTATCACCGCGCACATTACTCACACACACACACACACACACGCACACACACAACACACACACACACACACCACACACACACACACACACACACACACACACACACACACAACCCATCACTGGATGACAGCTCCTGTTTGAGGTCTGAGGGTGTGTGTGTGTGTGTGTGTGTGTGTGTGTGTGTGTGTGTGTGTGTGTGTGTGTGTGTGTGTGTGTGTGTGTGTGTGTGTGTGTGTGTGTGTGTGTGTGTGTGTGTGTGCGCGCACTGCAGAAAGTGTGTTCATGAGGACGTGCCATGTCCCTCTGTCTGTGGTCTCTTTCTGTTAGCTTTTAATTCTCTAATACTTATCTCCCTTTAAAACTATAGAATTCCAGTTACCTGAGCAGTTCTGGCAATGGTGAAAAAGTTTCTCGGACAGAAGAGTAAAAGCATTGTCTTCAAACAAAGTTACAAAAGATGATATTATACACCGTTTTGCTGCCCTTTATAAATAAATAGTTGGGACACCAGGACGTGAGAAAAAGGCTTGTCCCAGACGGTGATCCAAAAGAGAACAATCGATACAGATATCAGATGAATCCCCTGACATAAAAAAACATCAAGTTATCATACAAAATAAATTAACAAAAGAAAAAGCAAAGGGTGGACATACAGTATCACTTACAGTAGACAATTTGTGGTTATGGATATATGGGTGCTCTACCCACACCAAAGACACACAGAGGCAATTCAGTTCTTTTATTTTTCTCAAAGCAAGCAAAAATAGAGCAGACATTTAATCCGAGAGACAGCGAAATCCAGCAGCAACTATCAACGTGATCACGACTATTTTTTTACTGGGCACGACTGCTTTACTGGTCGCAGCCGTGGCTGTAGGTGCTTGCAAGTAGTTGCAACCTGGTCGCGACTACTTGCTTATGGTCGTGACTAGTTTATAGGTCGGAAGATACAGTACCTTAAAGGGGAATTCCACCGATTTTCAAAATTTTCCTGAGAGGATAGCGGGTCCATTTGGTTCCATTTGTACCCTCTCAGGAAAAAAGGGGTCTGAAAGAAAAATCATTAACACGGTGAAATACATCTTGATGATGTCATCAGATGTATTTCACCATGTTAACAGTTTTCGTGCCGTGGAAATGAATCTACGTCACCCGTTATCATTATGATTTACAGTAACAACTGATGCCGCTGACGTTAACGCTACTGTACGTGACGTTACTTACCGGCGCCGGTTTAATACGATCCCCATGCTAACAGCAGCTAGCAGCGACCGCAGCGACCATTGCTAGACCATAACAAGGGACGGACTAACCCGGAACCAAAAGTGTGTGTCCGTCCACTAACTTGTCCATCGGGAAACATGGACCGAAATATGAAATATGACTTTTAGATGAAAATCGCTGGCACTGGCGACCTCCAAAAATATGAAAAAGGGCTGGCACTGAGAGAGTTAATGATTTTTTTCAGACCTCCATTTTTAGGAAATACAGAATTGGGGGAACTTTTTTTATCATGTCCACACAACATCTCTAAGGTATATTAATGACATATTAAAATGTTGAAAATGGCTGGAGTTCCCCTTTAAACCTAGTCACAAGGTCAGAGCAGCGCCGAATTACAAACCCTAACCCTAAGGCTAAACTATATTAGCTAAGCTATATTAACACTTCGAGTGAGACGGTAGAGATCACGCTAAGGCCAGGGTGTGACAACTACCACATCTTTCAGAATAAGAGCACCACAGTGCAGCCACACCTTACCTTACAAGACATTGCAGTGCTGACTGTGTTAAGGGGGAATTTCACCCAGTTTCAATTTTTTCCTGAGAGGATACAAATGTGAACCAAATGGCGGGTCCATTTGGTTCCATTCCAAAAAATCATTAACATGGTGAAATACATCTTGATGATGTCATCAGATGTACTTCACCATGTTAATGATTTTTTCAGACTTCCATTTTTTGAGAATACAGAAGTGGGGAAACTTTTTTTTTATCATGTCCACACAACATCTCTAAGGTATAATAATGACATATTAGAATGTTGAAAATGGGTGGAGTTCCCCTTTAAAGGTGGCACTAATCTATGTTAATTTCAACCAAAGTATTTGCACAACTCTTATAGCTATAACATTGGCAGGTGAACATTGGCAGTGTGCCATAGCCCCCCCCACACACACACCCATGCTGGCATCACAAACTAGCGACAACACTTGTCACTGACTTAGTCATGGCAATTACGCTTGGAGAACTCCCTATTTGCTTCGGCTTGCCCTCGAAGGCTCACTGCCGTGAGAAAGTCATTGTCATCCACTTGTCGCACGCCTGGTTGGAGTCTTCAAATCAGATGCCTTTTTTTCTTCTTCTTCTTCTTCTTTCCCCTCCCCAAACCCAGTGTAATAATCACACGTATGTTTTTCACTTTCGCGACTCAGTGCACTCCTCTGCTTCTTCTTTCTTCTTTACAACCGCTTTATATTCTCTCTCTCTCTCTCTCTCTCTCTCTCTCTCCTCTCTCTGTCTCTCTCTCTCTCTCTCTCTCTCTCTCTCTCTCTCTCTCTCACTGAAAGTGTCGGGGGGAATCCAAAATGAGCATTTTCTTTTCTTTTTCTCCTTTCCAGAAAACGTGGCCACTTTTTTGTGACGCCGGGGGGGATTTAAATCTATTTGTGAACACATACACAGCCCCTCGGTTATTCTATTACCATGCCGTTCTTTGGGATTATGTGAAATTGTACTGGATTATGGGATGTTTTTAAAAAATATATATATAATTCCAATACAAGCATTTGCAAACAAATATTGCAGCCAAGTGTGTGTGTGTGTGTGTGTGTGTGTGTGTGTGTGTGTGTGTGTGTGTGTGTGTGTGTGTGTGTGTGTGTGTGTGTGTGTATTGCATGTTTCTCATTTTCCAGTCCACTACAGTTGGTAAATGCGAGAGCTTGGCCAATCCACTCAAACTCTCACTTCACAGTATCAACCCCTGCAAGTTAGCGCTGTGTGTGTGTGTGTGTGTGTGTGTGTGTGTGTGTGTGTGTGTGTGTGTGTGTGTGTGTGTGTGTGTGTGTGTGTGTGTGTGTGTGTGTGTGTGTGTGTGTGTGTGTGTGTGTGTGTGTGTGTGTGTGTGTGTGTGTGTGTGTGTGTGTGTGTGTGTGTGTGTGTGTGTGTGACTCAGTCAGGTGAGTGCCCAGTCATGCGGTAGAGGAACGTCTGTTGGTTGAAGATTGGCATTCTGGTCGGACCACCGGAGCACGTTGAAACAATTTAGAGAGCGAGAGAGAGAGAGAGGTATTGCACCCCTCGCTGTGTGTGAACCAAATGGACCCGCCGCCCTGCGACAATGACACCCCAACACATGTTCCCTGAGACACACGCGCCACTTAATCAGGCTATTCTTGTGCACGACTCATTTCTTCCACCTTTCAACGTAAACATTGCACATGAAGTTCTATTCAAATGTGTTTGATTGTTTGTTTGTTTGGACCCACCCACCACACTCGATCACAATTTAATTGGAGGAAGGTTCCTGTCTCATCCTGATTGGATGAAGGCTCCCCCGTAGCCAAAACCGTTTTCTTTTTACCCCGAGTGACTGAATGGTGTCATGGAGAAACTCTTTACAGGGGTTGACACTAAGGTCTCTGAGGCACTTGCCCATCGGGCAAGTGCAAGTCAGGTTCTACTTGCCCCCCAAAAATATATTGTAAATTTTGCATTTAAGTTTACTTCCTACTTGGGTGCTTGGGTTCCAGGTAGTCCCCAGTTAAGTTGGTTAACCAGATGTAACTCTTGAGAACGTAAAAATGAAACCAAATGGACCCTTGCGGGTCCATTTGGTTTCATTTTTACACTCTCAAGAGTTAAAATTAATCATCTTAATTAGCCCAGGTCTACACAACTAGAGAATGTAGAAGATTAGGTCATTTTGATGTGTTAATTCGCCTGTTTTGTTTCCCAAATCCAGCCTGGAATTGTGGATAGCTAGAAAGCAGGGAAAGACACAGAGGCAGAGTGCAATGACTGCCTTCAAGACAAATTTATCTTGTGTTGTGTTATAGTGCACTAAGTTGCACACTTGCCCAATCGGTCAACCAGGTAGCAGTCTTCACTTGCCCCACCATTTTTTTTACTTGCCCCGGGCAAGCGGGCAAGTGTTAGTGTCAAACCCTGCTTTATATGGTCAGCACACTCTATAGTAGGGAGGATTATAAAAAAGGGGGGAAATGATATTTAAATTACGTGAAATCCTTGACTATACCTTTAATGAATACTAACCTGCAATAAACTGTAAATCAAAATGGCGCAGTTTTGTAGAAACTGCTTACCTTTCGTTGTCCAATGAGTGCTATTCTAACAGTGATTGTCTCATTGATTAAACAGTATATATTTTTTATTATTATGGTAAACATTCCAGTCCTTTTTGTTCGCTAAAGGTATGATTTATTTCCTGTTGCATTCTCCACAAACTCACCTAATGCATCACCACCCTAAGTTGTTGATTTTTTTTCTATCAAATGCAGTGTTCTCAGTTTCACAGGGACAACTCAAATTTGTCTTCATTTTCTCACTTTAACAGAATACGTGGCTGTGTATAAGCAGTAGATTCTGTCCTCATCCTGTCCACAATGTGTTGTAGTGAGACTGTAGGTCTCCTATTTTCAGCATGCAACACAATGTAACATGACTTGAGTTATTTTTCTTCTCATCCTGGATCTCTTCTCTGTCCTCTAGTCCAGGGGTTTTCAACCTTTTTCATACCAGGGCCCACTATTCATTCAGAATTTGAGCCACGGACCACCACCATTTGATGACATTTTAGCCCCACAGACTCCAAAATCTAAAGATTTCTTTTGTCTACCAAGCTGGCTTTTGGAGAAAACAAAACAGACAAACATAGAGATCTAAATGACCATTAATCTTCTACATTCTCTAGTTGTGTAGACTTGGGCTGATTCAGATGGTGAATATTTTAACTCTTGAGGGTGTAAACATGATACCAAATGGACCCGCAAGGGTCCATTTGGTTTCATGTTTACGCTCTCAAAGAGTTACATCTGGTGCAACTTTCCATCATTTAACCTGAGGACCACCTGTAATCCTCGCAGGGACCACAGGTGGTCCCCGGACCACCTGTTGAAAACCGCTGCTCTAGTCCCATCCTAACATTTCTGGTGCAACACCCACCTCTACACCTCTCATTATGTTTAAAGTATCAACAGAGGGCACTGTTTCAGTGAGTACACAAATAGGACGCTTCAATTAACAACAAATGGTGTGATTTTTAGACAGTACGTTGTCTTTTTTTTGTTGATGGATTGTCAAGATATTTAGATTTGGCTATTACAGCTAAGTTTCATCATTTAGCTGGGGGCCACCTGGAACTTCCTCAAGGAATCACTGATTGAAGACAGGTGCTCACACACAGAGAGAGAGAGAGAGAGAGAGAGAGAGAGAGAGAGAGAGAGAGAGAGAGAGAGAGAGAGGGAGAGGGAGAGGGGAAAAGAGAAAAAATTGAGGAAAACACAGACACAGGTTAAAATGTAGGTAACCTGCAAAAAACTCTCAAAAGTGTTGACACATGTCCCTCAAAAAATAGCCTAAGTATCCCAATGATATATTTAAAATGCCTGATGCGGCTAAACACATCTCACATTTGAGGTTTATAAAAATAAAATTACTACATCTGCCACTTTGGGAAATGTAGTTCTGAATCTGTTGATGTCGCGGGTGTATGACGACAATAGGAGATCTTGTTGCAATGCTAACTCCGATGGACACGCCCTTCTCCTCGTCAGCACGGTAGCGCCCCAGCAACGCAGATGTGCTTATTGAGTATAGACAGAATCAGCGTGGAGTCTAGACTATTTATAGCGCTCAGTTCTTGGAACAACTTTTCGGTCGTCTACAACTTTTTCGGTGGGTGCAGCAATATAGGTGGGAAGGGAATTCCGATACACGTTTGGCCAGTGGAAATCTGGCATGGCCTCAAAGCCACATTTGAAAAGGGATGCTGCACATTTGAAAAGGGACCTGTCCGACCTGGCATACTGAGCGTGGATGTTTTTACGCAGTGTACTCCTAGTACGCAGGCAGCAGTGTCAGTGTGCGTAAAACTCGGAAACAATGCTACTGCCCGGACATGAGATTGTGAAAGAGATTGTAAAAGCGAAGCTGCTGCTGATCCCCGAGAGGATCAGTATCAGTGGGTAGACGCAGCGGTGGTCTGCTGGCTCGTTCGGTTATTTACGTACGAGCATGTTTACCAAGATTACTCTCTCCTTCACAAATACTCCTCCTGTTTTTAATGTTATCGTCATGGTTCTATCCCAGCATAAAGCACAGTTGCTGCTAACGTAATGTCCATAATCCATCCACCGAGTCCCCTCGCATTCCAGCGGCAGAAAACAACTAAACGTTGGCTTGGTGCTGGTGGAGAACTCCAGTTTGTCTCCATTCAGGCAGCTCGAGCGCTCAGTTTCCGACTCCGCAATGTCGCAAGTCTTGTACTAGATGGCTCTGAGCCACTAGTCAGCTGGAGTGAGGCACGCCCCTCGCGACTGCAGTGTGTAGAACTATTAGCCACATACGCTAGCTCTGTTTCAACATGGATATTGCAAAAACGGTCTGAGAGACTGTCTGAGTAAAAACAACGTGTGGTGGCCGTGTGGTCCCCGGTCACGATCATTAACAGAGTGATGTATGTACTCCGTTACGAGAGTGTTTAATATGGTAATTCCCATGGCCACTCTTCTATGCAAGTCTATGCAAGTCAATGGGAACCCGATGAGATGTTCTCCTAATGACGCGCCATATGAACTCGTAACTTTCCGGCGTGATTGGCCAGTGCTTCGGGGGTTGGACCACCTTTCTTCTGATAGCCCCCAGAGCAAATACACACCAAGTATTGTTGTATTGGCAAATGTGTTTGTAATTATGGCACAATTTGATTGGGAAAAGTAGTGCAAAACAGGTTACTAACAGGTTAATCTGTTGACCTGGTCCTTTGTATGGTGTACACTTATTGCTCTAACCTATTACGGTGGAGTCCACACCTCTAAAGCTATTACTGGACATTGTCTGAAGAAGAGCGAGGAATTCTTTAATCCCGTGCAGTGTTGTCATTTTTGGCAGCGAATTTTAGTTCAGTCATAGAATTGAAAATACCGGTAATAGTATAGCATTAATACTTTGGACAAGCACCTTCCACCAGAGGGTGCAGTTATTACACCAAAGGCGAAACTATAGAGAGAACAATAATGCTGACTAACTTCAAATAATTGATTTATTATAGATAATTAGAGCTTCCCACGTTTGTGCATCTTACTTGTATTGATTTGGCTGACACTCATATCTGAATTATCATTTTGTTTCACTTCATTATTCGGTCTGAAAGCCTCTCAACAACTGAAGTTCATGGGTTGGGCGTTGTCAAAGTAGCAGTCTTTGGTGATTGATCAGAATGTGTGCTAGCCTCGTTGTTGCCAAGGGCGACGCTGCGACAGCGTGACGTCATGATAATGCACCCGAAGGTGAACTCCAGGCCATAAAGCCCGTGGTCTGGTGAAACGGAGCGGGTTCTCAGAGAAGGGTTTAGAGGTTCTGATCACCTCACTAAGGGTTCTTATCACCCGCTGTCACTAAGGATAGGCATCCGCGATTCACATCCGTCGTGAGTGGTCGCTCTGGACATCGAGTCCCACTTCATATAACCCTGAGATCTAGGACGCCCGGCCTAAGCCCGCCGGCCGTCCACCCCTCCCCAGTAGCACGACACAGGGTCGCGGCTACACTCGTCGTTAAAGGGATACGTGTTACTAATATAGTGGTGTCAACTGTATGATTGCCGGTACTGTGGTGGGAGTTCTGCTCTGCTTTTGGTCAATATTAAGTAGTTCCGGTCATATTGTGGGGGTCCCTGGAGCCACGCAGTAAAAGTAAATGAATCCACGAAACTAACTTCATTTGTCTTGTTGAATTATTTCTGATGATGGCCCCTGGCAGGGTCACCAGACCTGAATCGCCAGGGAAAAAAATGAAGGTGTGGATAGTATCTGTTGTGGAATCAACACTGATGCCACACTTGTACAGCTCCAGTGTGTCAGCATGTGTCTATGTGACTGATATGACCTGCCTGCTGGCTGTGCCAGCTGTCACTACACATACTGAATCATTAGCAGACATAGGATGTGGACACCTTCAGACAGTAGCTAGGTAGGTGTCTTTATTTGCATGATTAGTATCGCCCCGATCAGATCAGGCGGTCAGTAATCGAGGGGTCGATCGGTTGTTTTTCACTAGTTCACAGTCGGGGTGGCAAAAGATTATTTGTGTTTGATGTTTGTTAAAGGGGGAATGTGTGTGTGTGTGTTTGGTGCTCCCATGTGTGTTTTCTATCCGCCACAAGTGGAACGATCAAGCTTGAACGATCAAGCTTTCATATCTTATAGCTTTAATGGAAATTGCTCTCAGGAACAGCTCCTCTGAGCTGCGAACCAAAGGTTGCGACCGTTATATAACGGCCTTAACATATTCCCCGGTCAAAAAATGATGTGACTGAAGTTGAAAAATAACAAAAATCTGTTGCGACAATTTTGGCCAATGTTTGAGACAGATTTATAACTGCAGCGGCGTATGCTGCGGTTGGGAATTGATTTCACTCCTCCTGCAATGCACCGTACATGTTACTTTGTATAATTCCTCCTCTTCTTCAATCTTCAGTTCCATATTTGCATTTCCAGTTTGTTTACAGTGTTGTAAACAAACACTGCCTTGCATGGAATGGAGACAAGCCTGTTTTCTAATGTCAGTATTATAATGACTGAAAAAAGCACCCCCACCACCTCACGACATTGTGGTACGTCCAGAAAGAAATGACAAAAGTCCAGAAAGAAATGACAAAAGCTTGAGGGACATATACAGCATGATATTAAGTATTAAAAAACAATTTCGGGAATGTATGTTATTTGCACTTTAAAAAAGGTAATTCACATTATGGACCCATCAATGATACAATGATACATTTTTTATGTTTTCAGGGCATCTATACTATATCCATATTATGGTATTGGACAGGATATTATCTGTGAATTTGGATATTGTACGTGTCGTGATATGGCATAAGTGTTTTCAGTATCGGCCAACACTCCATCAAATGGGACATCTCTAATGAATATGCATTATATCAAAATGCCCAATATCTGCTAATCATACTCTAGTGAAGGCTTTTTTCTAAGCAGCCTTGCCATTTTTATTTCCAGCACTGCCCTAATGCTGTTTTGTCATAGTCACAGAAATTGTTCAGAGAAATTGACAAACCTGTAGCCGGCATTTTCCACCTCAGAAAATCACACTACCTCCAGAAATGTTGGCCCCTTATTTGTTCCTGTGACGGCTTGCCCCCATGCCTGTTCAGTCATCTCATCTCTGCTGATGCATGACAGATCGGCTTTATTAACACCTTCCTGCCACCAGACAGACAGAACGGAACTAGCTGGGCTAGACATGAACTGTTGCTATAACCCAGGGATTTTCAACCTTTTTGACACCAGGGACCACCATTTATTCAGCATTTGAGCCACGGACCACCATTTGATGACATTTTAGCCCCAAAGACCTAAAACTAAGGAATTCTTTTGGTTTTGTTCACAATTCCAGGCTGGATTTTGCAAACAAAACAGTGTCGACTTCTTAATTAAATAGTGCTTCAGATGATGGATATTTTAACTCTTGAGAGTGTGAAAATGAAACCAACTGGCTCATATGCTTTTATTGGTTTTCTACTAGAGCAGGTAGTAAAAAAGTCACCGTCTATGTTTTCCCTGAATGTGAAGATTCTCAATTATCCAGAATTACTACTGTGACAGCATGTGACAGGTATCATAAATAAATGACTGGCGAAAATTATCAGCATACTCACATTTTGGTGGACAGTCACATTATTACATTTGACTGAAGATGGAGTGCTATGATTTATTTGTTTATTTTTACTTTTTTTCTGTTTTATACTATGTGTATGTGGAGTTTACGTGAAGGCGAGGAATTATTCGTATACCATGCCATCAGCCATCCATATCGGCGATGAATAATTGAATTAGCCTCGTGTGTGTTTTTTTTTTTCTACCCCCCCCCCTTTCTGGGCCCTGTCCACTACCATTGTTTGCACAGCGAGCAGATTGCTCTCCGATAACATTCAGATGAACGAATGGCCGCTATCTGCAGATTGCAGAGAGACGGACCACTCTCTGTAGGCCCTCCCATAAAAAAAAAACTTGCAGGAAACGTGCCAAGAGAGGCAGGGTCTGGAATCCCATTAGAGGGCACTTTTTTACAACAAAAACAGAGAAAGATCTAACAAGCTCCACAGTGTTTGAGAGCTTGTAGATCAGCTATTTTTGGGATGCAATCTAGCACCCTCTAGCAACATTGATTTTGAAACAAATTTGTCCAACGCAGAATGTTACATTCAAGTTTCAGGAGGCTGCATGCATTCTCGGTCTGGGAAAGTAAAGGGCAGTTCATGTTTTACAGATGGGTGAAAAAAGGGCACTCTCTTGGTGTGTACGTGTGCACGCCCATGCACAACTGGCCTCACAGACGGACGGCACAGAGTCTCAATCACGCCGGCGTGCTGGCCTGGCACGCCCGGCCAGGGCATTCAGCGGACGTGCTCACGTGGCACGTCTGGAGTTAGAATAATGGAGGACCGCTCTAATGAGATGACAGGAGCTGAATAGCAGCCAGTGTGGGAAGGAGAGGACGTGGTGGTGGTGTGGGGATGTCTGTGGAAAGAAGAGAGGGGATACGGGGCAAAGGGAAGGGGCGGGGGGCTGAAGGAATGGATGAGAGAAACGTCTGGTGCAAAAAACGGGGAAGGAAACAGCACGGGAGGCATCGAAAGGTGTGCTGCAGCAGACTTGGAGGGCGGAGAGACGATTTTTGCGTTTCTTCGTACATACCTTGTTTGCCGTCTCCATCTGCTTGGTGTAATTAGCGGGCAAAGAACCGCAGACACCATCTGCCTGAATGGAGGGGTTGGGGGGCACGAATAGAGAAAGGGAGGAGAGGTGGAGTGAAAGAGAGAGAGAGAGAGAGAGGTGAGAAAAAAGCAGATTCAGTCAAGAGTGAGAAAGTACTGGGGAGGGACGGAAAAAAGCAGAGGAGGTCCGAGAAGATGTGAGAAGAAGACCCACTGGGAGGGTTTGTGGTTGGTTGCTTAATACATTACCCGCCTGTAGGCTACTTGCCGTTCCCACGCCGAAGTCATGGAACACGAAGATAAATCAATTCCATTGATACAAACGTATCGCTTACCATTCGTCATTTTGTTTCCTTTCATTTGGGACAAAATGGGCGCGGCCATTTAAAAAAAAAATACAAAATGCCTCCACCCCTTTCTATCCTATGCATCCTATCCTATGCATTCAAATGGTATTGTCTTAGATTCCCACCCTCAAGTCATTTTTTTTTTTTCATCAAACCAGTCATTTACAATATGACACAGCGTTACATCCGGGACCTATGACCCAGATATTTTTTCACAGATACAGATTGTTAGAAGGCAGAATGGTCAAGACACCAGAAATGTGATTATGTTATCCGTTTTTCGGAGATCTGGTACTTCAAAATAAGTAAAATAATGTTTCAAACGTGAAAGCCGCGGCATAGACACGTAATCGTCGCGTTCGGTGCGACAGCGGTTAATGGGTTCATTTGGAGGTGAGTGAGGAACGCGCTGGATGCGTTTCAACTGGCACCAGTTCATCCACAGAGGCTGCTGTAAAGATCTGCTTTACTTCTTGACTGTGTGTGTGTGTGTGTGTGTGTGTGTGTGTGTGTGTGTGTGTGTGTGTGTGTGTGTGTGTGTGTGTGTGTGTGTGTGTGTGTGTGTGTGTGTCTATCATTGAATTTTATATTCAAAGACATTGAAACAGATGGTGCATCTTTCATTTGATTTTGATGAATTCCAAAGAAAGTGGACTTGCTTTAAAACTATCCTGTCTCCTGAAATAAGTGATGACTGGCTGATTTTCCTTTTTTCAGTTTTCTTTTTTTACTATAAGATTGAAGGTTTAATTCAAAACTGCTAAAAGTCAAATTGAACTTGAACTAGAACTAGAACAACTGCACTCAATACCCAATAACTCCCATCATTTCTGCCGATATATACCGGTAGGCTGCCCCCCACATACACACACACAAGGCAGTGTGAGTTTGTGGGCGAGGAGGTCTATTTTCTATTCTACCAATAGAGTGGAAGGGAGGTGGAGTTACATTCAAATCCGTTTACAAACACAGATTGTGTACACACGGAAGTTGCATATACAGTAGTACCTTTAACCAAACTGTTTCCAATTCCAAATCATTGTGGTTGCACCGCATCTCCCACCAGCTAAAGGGTGCCAGGGTTGCACCACCAATGAGAGCTGATCTACAGCACAGGAAATCAACACTCTCACTGCACGTCCCTGGGGGAGGGAGGGAGGGAGGGAGGGGGGGAGAAGAAGAGTGGTAGGTAGGTACAGTATATGGGAGGGAAGATGACAGTGACAGATGAGACAAAGCGATGCATGTACACAGCGGACATGACTGTCAGCAGCGGTATAGGGTCAGCACAGGGCAGAGACGGAGGCAGCATAACTAACACTGCAGCATCCATATTATATGGTGTGTGTGTGCGCGCGCATGTGTGCATATGTGTGTGTGTGTGTGTGTGCGTGCGTGCGTGTGCCCCTTGGCATCTTTGTCTGTACATTCCAGTAGTTAAATTATTCACCTGACCAGGATACTCATGTCATTGAAGTGGGTCCAGTTCCTTCTAGTGGTCTTCCTGATGATCATCTCTTTCTCCAGTCTGTTTGTTACTGTCCGTGTCCACAACGTGCTGCTTTGCTATACTGTACCTGTCAATCTGTCTGCCTTTCTGACTCCCATCTCTCTTTCTCTCTCTCTCTCCCTCTCTCTTATCTTTCTTACAGGGAACTCCAACAGCGTCTTCTCCCTGGACTACATCAGCGGCTCCCTGACCGTGAACGGTCAGCTCGACAGGGAGAACCCGCTCTACTCGTCCGGATTCACCCTCACTGTCAAGGTATAAAGCCCCTTATGCTTCCTGGAGGGATCTGTAGATGTTATCAGCAGCAGCAGCAGGAGAAGAGATGTCCAGACATCCACCCCCCTCCTCCCTCCCTTCTCCTATATCCTATAACTACATTACATCAGCACCACAGTGGCTGTCTCCATAGTTTTGTATCCACAACTTTCCTACAACCCATAAGTCTTTGCGTTTGTGTGTGCAGAAGTTCCTCTGTGTTGCCAGGTTTGCGACAAAAACAAGTGGACAGGACTATAAAGACCAGCACAAATCAACATAGCTGATCTACAACCTCACAGCGACATATAGTGAGGTTCGAGACACTTCACTTCGAGAATAAAACGAAATATTTTGAGTATATTTTAAACATTTCAATAGTAAATGCTGACAGTATTTTCTGGTGGTTGTCTGTGGACAATTACATATTAATCTGGAGTTCCTTGATGTGAATAAATGTAGGAAAACACTGGTTTAAGCTTTAGAATGTAAACTCAAATAAGCAACTACTGTGTACACTTTAGAAATATGCCCTTCAAATTCAACCAGCAACTACCAATAATTTATTCTTAAGTGATTCCCTACATGGAAAAAACGAGTCAAGGGTTGCTTATAATAAGCAGACATGGCAACACTATGGACGCGTGTGTGCTCTGTTTCCGGACCCCTCCGTTGCCTTGGCGGGGAAAATTGTGGATAAATCCTCTAATACTGCTTGTGACCAGTGTTGGGACTAACACCCTTACAAGTAGCACCCTTGGGTAAAGGACTATGCTTTTAGTTTTTACAGTATCTTGTAAAGTAATTCTTTACATTTTCCCCATTGAGTAACGTCATTACAGTTTACTGTGTTTTCCATGGGTGAGTTAGTAGTTGCACAGTTACATAATGTAATAAAAACAAAAACTGACATGGTGCACGTATCTCCGCCAACCTCAGTCTCAGTGGGGGGGGGGGGGGAGGTTAGAGGAGGGCTATTCAAATTTTGTCCCTGAAATGACATCACATTAGGAAAGAATCTGAGTGGGACCATACAGGCAGCCCCATTCATAAAACCACAGATCTATCAATTTAAGGTATGACTGTTTAACTTTGTGGGGTGTAAAAATAGACCGGGGAAGCTGTAAACACCAAGAATCGTGAAAAAATTAATGGTGGAGCCCCGTTAATTACTTCAGTATATGGAATAATGCATTTCCCATCAGTCAGTATATCGTTCAGATTCACCCATAGATGGAGAAAGACCTCGCCCTTTATAGTCCGTGGGACGCCAGGCAAAAAATGGCAATTTACCGCCATCAAAAGGGACAAGACATATGTGGTATCATTACGTTCGTCTGACATCCAGGAATGCAAAAATGTGTGATAGCAGTTTCAGAAGAGTAGCTGAATACAGTTTTTTTGGCATTTATATCTGATAAAATGTTGTAATAACTTCATAACTTGAAATGCATTGATTTTACGCCCCATAAATGTATTGAACGTTAATATAAAGTTGAGCATTACGAACGATTTGGTACCAACTACATGTCTGTATCTCCTACGGTTCTCGAGATACAGTATATAGGTACGTTCACAGATTGCGGAGAGCAAGACATTTGTAACATTGATTTTTAAGTCAATCAAATGGTGATACAGGCATGAAAATTGGTACACACACTCTTTAAACCCACTATTTCTGAAAGTTCTGCTTGCCCTGCAAAATTCCAAGATGGCAGCCCCCAAAATCCAAGATGTCCATCCAAAAATGTGGTTTTTCATTCATAACTCGAATACAAAGATCCTAAGACCCATAAATGTATTGAACGTTAATATAAAGTTGGGCATTGCGGACATTTTGATACCAAGTACATGTCTCTATGTGCTACGGTTCTTGAGTTACAACATATACGTAGTGATGAGGCACCATAAGTGTAACATTTTGGCACGTTTCACTCTTTAACTCAAAGATCCCTTTACACCATATCTTCTATTTTTCATATATTACCCTATTACACTATTACATATATTACCCTATTACGCTGTTACACAATTGCATATATTACACTATTACATGATTGCGTATATAGCACTATTACCCTAATGTACATATTACCCTATCACACTATGACACTGTTACACATATTTCCTATTACACTATTAGCCTAATGCACAAATATCACACAATTACACTTATTACCCTATTACACATGTTACACTATGACACTATTACACATATTACCCTATTACCCTATTACACATGTTACACTATGACACTATTACACATATTACCCTATTACACTATTACACATATTAACCTATTACAGTATTACACGTTACACTACGACACTATTACACATATTACCCAATTACCCTATTACACATGTTACACTATGACACTATTACACATATTACCCTATTACACATATTACCCTATTACAGTATTACACGTTACACTACGACACTATTGCATATATTACCCACATTATACACATTATACCATTATACTATGACACATGCTACACTTGGTGCGTCCGCTTCCATATACACTTATTGTGAAGGACAGATGCACAGACAGACATTTCTGGGTGGCTTATATTCGCAGAATGTACGCAGCAATTTTAGCACTGAAACAGCCCTTCACAATTGGCTTAATAACTCCCGACCCGTTTCATCAATTGAAAAACTTGAAGTGGTTTATGATAGCAGTTACATGTAGGTCCATTTCCTGAAAATAGAAGATATGGTGATAAAGGGATCTTTGAGTTAAAGAGTGAAACGTGCAAAATGTTACACTTATGGTGCCTCATCACTACGTATATGTTGTAACTCAAGAACCGTAGCACATAGAGACATGTACTTGGTATCAAAATGTCCGCAATGCCCAACTTTATATTAACGTTCAATACATTTATGGGGCTTAAGATCTTTGTATTTCGAGTTATGAATGAAAAACCACATTTTTGGACAGACATCTTGGATTTTGGGGGCTGCCATCTTGGAATTTTGCAGGGCACGCAGAACTTTTAGAAATAGTGGGGTTTAAAGAGTGTGTGTACCAATTTTCATGCCTGTATCACCATTTGATTGACTTAAAAATCAATGTTACAAATGTCTTGCTCTCCGCAATCTGTGAACGTACCTATATACTGTATCTCGAGAACCGTAGGAGATACAGACATGTAGTTGGTACCAAATCGTTCGTAATGCTCAACTTTTAATTAACGTTCAATACATTTATGGGGTGTAAAATCAATGCATTTCAAGTTATGAAGTTATTACAACATTTTATCAGATATAAATGCCAAAAAACTGTATTCAGCTACTCTTCTGAAACTGCTATCACACATTTTTGCATTCCTGGATGTCAGACGAACGTAATGGATACCACATATGTCTTGTCCCTTTTGATGGCGGTATTTTTCCTGGCGTCCCACGGACTATTAGACTCTCGCCCCCCGGGTGTCTTATTGGTATATATCAGGGGTTTTCAACCGGTGGTTGACCACCAGTGGTCCTTGCGCGGGTTCCAGGTGGTCCCCAGCTAAGTTGTTTTAACCAAATGTAACTCTTGAGAACGTAAAAATGAAACCAAATGGACCCTGGCGGGTCCATTTGGTTTCATTTTTACACTCTCAAGAGTTAAAATATCCATCATGCGAATTAGTCCAAATCTACATGACTGGAAGATTAATGGTCATGGACAGAAGCAAAAGAAATCTTTAGTTTTGGGGTCTGTGGGTCTAAAAATATCCTCAATTGGTTAGTCTGTGGCTCAAATGCTGAATAAATTGTGGGCCCTGGGATGAAAAAGGTTGAAAACCACTGGTATATATGACTAGTTAAAATGTTTTTTTCTGCTAGTCTTTCTGTTCGTTGCTCATGCCCTCAGAATAATGTTTAGGGAAGGGAAGCCACGTGGAAGGACAGGAGAGGCCGAGGGTGAGGGGATAAAGGACTGAGTCGGATTTGGTGTCCTCCAAGGTGCTGAGATGTCAGTCCTTTTTTTATTTGAGCCAGCTCCCAGCGCAGAGCTTAAGTCTACCTCCCTTGGCTTTTCATCATGTGGAACCTGCCCTCTCTGGCCCCTGGCACTACATCGTAAAATACTCTGTGTCATTTTCCATCTTTCTATAAATGCACCGTGTGTGTGTGTGTGTGTGTGTGTGTGTGTGTGTGTGTGTGTGTGTGTGTGTGTGTGTGTGTGTGTGTGTGTGTGTGTGCGTGCGTGCGTGCGTGCGCGCGGTTGTAATCCATGGAACTCAATAACCATTCACCCCCCACCGACTTCAAATTACACGTGTTCCCCACTCTCACACATGGACGGATCTAGGCATGGGCATGGGGGGGCAATGCCCCCCTAAATACCCAGTCTGCCCCCCCCAACACGATGCCATGCAAAACAACCCAAGATATTTCAAATTAAAGTGCTTATATTTAAAATGATTTGAAACACTACTACTGCTACTAACTAACTACAGCTGTGTCAACACTAAACCAACAGCATTTCATCATTGAAAACAGAAAACTCCCTGAGTCAGACCTTTAGTTTTATGCATGATGTGTTGTTATTATTGATGCTTTACTTGACTAATAAAAGTCCTGTAACTGAAAATGGTATGGGTGTGGCTTCATCTCCCGTGGCGCGAAGCGACACGGGTGATGAAGCCGCCCCCATACCATGCCCCCCAAATGGGACATGTTACATCCGCCCCTGCTCTCACAGGGAGTGCAGCAGTGCCCGGTGTTGAGTTTGTTGCTTACACGATACATGACAAAATATGCAAATATTAGCAAATAATAGCTGCCTAGGAGTGGTTCGTTAGAAGAAATTCGCCGTAGGTGTGAGGCTAGTGCAGTTTCTGATGTGTGATGGTAAGTTATTCCAAAAGTGTGGTCCTATATGTACATGATGGAGAATTGGGCAGATGTTGTGTTTAACGAAGCAGAGTGAATATCGACGGATGCTCTGGTGTAATGATTATGAATTCCATTATTGAACTGGAATACATTATGAAAATAGGCTGGGAGTAGTTTATGAATTGATTGAAATACAAAGACTTACAGGAGCTCTTAGAAATTTCATACAGCAATGCCAAAATTTGGGGGGTCAAACCCCACTGTAGCCCTGAAATGCATAGGAAACTGCATTTTGGCACAAATATGCCTAACCTATAACACAATATAAAAAACACAACAGGTCTTACGCCTGAATTAGGCTACGTATTTCAGTACACTTACTATAACATGATTGAGAGTAGGCCTAACAAGTTGCAAGTCATGTAACGGATCATTCGTCATGTATTATGACTGACAAACTCATTTGTGCTCTTGTGTGTTAATCTGACTGATTCTAGTGTTGGTAGATAATATTTTGACTGTTTTTCTCTTGGACATGGCACCCACGTTTGTGTTCACATTGCCAGGTTTTTAAGGTAGTATTTTGAGAGCACCTGGGTGCTCCAGGAGGCAATGTCTTACCGGGTCAGAGCCTCAGACCGTCCCGGCCACTGTACAAATGTTTTGTTATTGTTGGATAAGAATTTTGTCCACAATTCCATGCTGTATTGAGGTTGGTAGATAAGAGGCAAAATGGCATTCAAAATGAACTACATACATACATGAAAATCATACATAAACATGAAGACATTTGGTAAATGAACTAATGCAGATTTGTAACAATAAACCAAATGTAGCCGCCCCCCTCCAAACAAGCACAACTGACTGACTTCTATGTAAATGAATACGCATTAGCCCCACCTTGAAATCGCCAGTACCCCCATAGCACCCCGGTAGTCACAATTTTCTGGAGCCGTCGCTGGCTGGGGACCACCGGGAACAGCCCCACAAAGCCCTACGACCTCCGAAGTGCTGGTTGAAGCTCGTAGTATAACCAAATTAACCTTTCGATTACATTTCAAACACTCTGAGTTACAAATAGATGAATGAACAGTTCTTTCCTCATGTCAACCCAGCCGGTCCTCCTCCTCTCCTCTCCTCTTGTCTCTTCCATTTCTGCTCTTCTAATGCCATCAGCTCACCACAAAGAGTGTGAGAGGGTGCGTGAAATGGATTTGAAGTGACGGCTAGAAGTTTGAAGGCTTTCTGATGAAAGGCCTGTAGCTTTTTTGTAGGATCCGTACCAGAGCCGGTGGGTGAATTTTGATGGGCCATCCTGCAAAGCATTTTGACTTAACAAATAAATACTGTAGTCTTCAAGAACCTCACTGGCAACTCACAAAAAGCAGATACACGTGTTGTCTTTAAAAATGTAGGGGGGGGGGGGGGGGGGCACATATTGGCTCTGTGCCGCTGGCGCATTGTGTGTTTAAGACCCATTCATGGCGGCCCTTCCTGCATGTCTCTCCCATTATCTCTCTCTCTCCCTCCGCCCTGTAGTCTTCACTGTGGCTATCAATAAGGGCAGAAAAACATCAAAATTACAATATTTGATTAAATCAATTAAAGGTATAGTAAGTGATGTCACTTGATTCAAATATTGTTATGTTTTTCTTCCTCTGTTTTTAGGCCAACCCTCCCTTCTATAGTGTGCTGACCATATAAGGAGTTTTCCTAACCCAGGGGACAAAAACAGGGACAGGGAGGACTGTCCCTGTTTTTGTCCCCTGGGGTAAGAAAACCCTAGTTTCAGGATGAGAGGGGCCTTCCTCATCCAAAACACAAATTCATTGTGTATCCCCTTTAAATGTTATTTGGAAAAAAAAATGAAAGCTTCGAGTTTTAATACAAAACGAATTCTGGGTGGTGGGAGGTTTGGGAGGGGCTGTGTGTGTGTGTGTGTGTGTGTGTGGGGGGGGGGGGGGGGGGGGGGGGGGGGGGGGGGGATTGCAATCCTTAGTCTATCTTCTTAATTGAAATCAATGAATAAAAAGAAGCAAAATAAGCAAAAGTGCTGATATGAAAAAAGAAAAAAAAATACACGTAAACTGTAAAAAAGAAAAGAAAAAAATATGTTTATAAGATATGGATTTTTCCCCCTTCTCTCCGATCGCACTATACTCTTAGATGACGCGGCTATCGATTTGCGGATCGCTGCAGTAATGCAACTAATTTCTCAACTTCAGCCAGTTTAGATAGCGCCGAGCACATGGAGGCGGAGGCCAAGCGATTCAAACCAGTGGGTGGAGGGACAATAAGAGAGGTTAATACATTACCCGGCTGTACTTGCTGCCCCTCCGCGCTGAACTCCAGGAACACAAAGATTAATCGATTCCATTCTTTAATCCATCCTTTGATCCAAACGTGTCGTTCGCCCATCGCCGTTTTGTCGCATTTCGTTTGGGGAAAAATGGACGCAGCCATTTTGAGAAGAAAAAAAAAAAGTCCCACGCGCACTCCCGGCAATTCGAATGGCATTATCTCAGATTCTACCCCTCAATGTCTGTTTTGTTGGCAAAACCAGACTATTTCAATGAGAAAGAGTGGTATGTGCGGGACCAGATATTTTTGCACAGAGGGTTAGAGGGCCGAACGGTCAAGACACCAGAAACACGATTACGTCATCATACCTGCGGTTATGGAGATCTGGCACTTAGAAATAAGGGTTTCAAACGTGAAATCTGTGCGAAATCCGTGAAATACCCCCATTACATCCAGCAGACCAGCGCTGTTCATGTTCCACGTTCCAGACTCCTGTCCATGTCCCACCCGCCCTATCATTTGTGGTGTTTGTGACGCCAGCACGCACCATCTACAAAACGCCCCAAGAGCAGCAGCTCCTTTCTTTCCAAATCACCCCCATGATCACCCCCATGCCTCCCCATTCATTCTCCACTCTATTTTTCTTTTTCTTCCGAGGCCTCCGCGACGTCATTGGTTCGCATGGACAGGCGCCGCCGGCAGACACAGAAAGTAGATCGAGACAGTAATTGGGTCTTCTCCTCAATGGGACTCCGTTCTCTTATATCTCATCGCTTGCACTTGCACGGGTGGTTGTGTGACCGTGTGCGAGCGGCCGCGTACTGTATGTGTGTGCGCCCGTGCACGTGTGTGCCTGTGTGTGTGTGTACGTGCGCTTCATGGCCCTCCGTTGGCCTCACTTTGGGGCCTATTTCGATGATTGCTTTGTGTCCGTCCATCTTTTGATCCAATAAATGAGCCGGAGCTGTAAATACCGACCCAGAGATTGGCGGCTGCGGCGGCTGACCGGCCGACTGAACGTCCACAAAATGACATTTTCCTCCAGTGCAATGAAATGTGTCTCACATCTCTCTCTCTCTCTCCCGTCCTCCAGGGGACAGAGCTGAACGACGACCGCACGCCGTCGGACGCCACGGTCGTGACCACCTTCACCATCCTGCTGATCGACCAGAACGACAACGCGCCCACCTTCAACGCCTCCGAGTACCGCGTGCGCATCACAGAGCTGGCCCAGGTGGGCTTCGCCCTGCCCCTGTTCATCCAGGCCGAGGACAAGGATGAGGTATGATATGGTGTTCGCCCCCATGTGTGTGGCCGTCTTGGAAAGGAATAGGCAGAGCAGTAGTTTTCATACCAGTTTGCCCTCAGTTAAATAATGGGTTTACTGCTTATTGGATCTCTAACTCTTGAGAGCATAACTTCTCATGCATGAATTTTACACTCTCAGAGCTACTTTAACTTTGAATTTACGATATGAATTGAGGGTCCCAGGGATAGAAATGCCATTAAAGGGGGGTCCGTAGGCTAATCCGTGTCAAACTGGGGGTCCTTAAATGAAATGATTAAGAATCACTGCTAGAGACGTAAACATCTTCTCTTATGGAGTTCCCATGGTATATTTTTTCAAATAGGGCATTCACAGGCTAATTAGTGTCAATTATGTCCTTGACAAAGTTTTTAAACAATTAGTATTAAAAAGAATGAGATTCGATGAGACGTGTTTGATGAGTCCGGATTGATTTTGACAGCAAATTTTGGTTTTAGATTTTTGTCAGTCTCTTCAATATTTTTATTTCAGTAGTATTCACATTTTAGTCACCTCAAATGTTTGTGTTTAGTTTCAAGATCACGATCCGTCACGCGGTAGTTAGGCTTCATAGCTTTACAGCTTAGTTTTCATTTGGTTTTCATCAGTGAAAAAAGGCAGTCTACGGACATAGTTGACCATTTGATTGCCCTAGTCGTAAGATATTTGTGTTACTATTGGCCATGCAGATTGGGTATTTTCATAGTTTGCAAGGACTCACACACAGCCGGTAGTTATTGCACGGTGAGGCCACCGAGAAAATTGTTATTTTGAGGGTCCACTTGGCAGATTTTGCTGCCCTCTCTATACACTGCCCTACTCACAGTGAATATTGTGCATAGTTAGCAACGTCACTTTTCTTTGTCATAGTGTTAGTTAGTCAATATTAGTCGAAATCAACAGTGCCATGAGGCTGTTTTTGCAGAGAGGTATGAGAGGTATTCATTCATGGAGCAACATATACGCATACAGATTAAGTCAATTGATTTGGACAATATGGATTTTGGGTTGAACAAATGATTTTTGAAATCCATATGCCCACATCTCGTCTATATAAAGAGTGGTGCATCCCACCCTGAAAAGAACTGATCTACAACTAGCCAACACATTGCAACGTGATGCGTTGGACAGATCACAACATGCCGCAAGCTTGTAGATCCCGCCATTTTCAGCAAGTTCAGGCCTGCCGAAATTAACTGTAGATGTAGTCACAGAGCGTTTAGTCAAATAAAACCAGACTGACCCTGACACATTCCAAGGGACTAAAATGTGACCACGACAAAAATGATAGCTAGTCAGAAGACCATGAGATTTGCTGGCAAAATCAATCGCAGTGCGTGACGCACATACTACATTATATGTGTGTGGATGTGGATTGATCCCACGTTCAACAATTTCTCATTGTGTGTTTGTGTAGTGCTTACCCAAACCAAACAACTTGACTGCAGACACACCATGTCACATAACATACCTGGGCATTATGCGGCCGGGGGCCAAATGCGACCCTTTGGCTGACTCTGACCGGCCCGGGGACCACCAGTGGTCCTTGGGAGAGTTCCAGTTAAATATGGAAAGTTGGTTAACCAGATGTAACTCTTTGAGAGCGTAAAAATGAAACCAAATGGACCCTTGCGGGTCCATTTGGTTTCATTTTTACGCTCTCAAGAGTTAAAATATTCATCAGGTGAATTAGCCCAAGTCTACACAACTAGAGAATGTCGGAGATTAATGGTCATTTTGAACTGTATGTTTGACTGTTTTGTTTCCCAAATCCAGTCTGGAATTGTGGACAAAAGCAAAAGAAATCTGTAGTTTGTGGTCTGTGGGGCTAAAATGTCATCAAATGGTCGTCCTCTGTGGCTCAACTACTGAAAGAATTGAGGGCCCTGGTGTCAAAATGGTTGGTCTTCCTCTTACTTTTATCTTGAAATTAAATTAATACTACGCAGACTTTAGTTCAGCCTTTAGTCTTGGCCCTCCACAATATTTTATGTATCTCATTTGGCCCCTTGGGAAAAATAATTGCCCACCCCTGTCATATAATATACATAAACATACTCCCATCTTGTACACAGGTGCACACGCTCACTCAGTCTAGCACACACATTCAGCTCTGCTACATGTACATGTTAATTTGCTCTAGAAAGAGACTGTCGAGGAGGTGGAGAGAGAGACAGAGAGAGTGAGAGAGAGTCAAATTATAACCTAACGAGGAAAATCAATCACCTGGGATGGAGATAAGCCCCGAAAGCTAGAGTCACAGCGCTGATTGATTCACCCGACGGCGCGCAAGCCGCGGCCAGCCGGCCGGTGGTGGAATTTGACAGATAAACTGCAAGTCGAGTGGATCGGCGAGAAAAAAAAAGACACAAGGGAGAGAGGGAGAGAGAGAAAGAGGAGAAGAGAGAGAGAGAGAGAGAGAGAGAGAGAGAGAGAGAGAGAGAGAGAGGAGAAGAGAGGAGAGAGAGAGAGAGAGAGAGAGAGAGAGAGAGAGAGAGAGAGAGAGAGAGAGAGATAGAGAGGAAGGGGGAGAGAGAGGAGGAAAAGGAAGTGGCAGAGAATGTCATAGTAAATAAAAAAGTCATGTTGTCCACTTTGTAATTCTGAGACAAAATGTGTCACCTAATCGTGGACCCATGTATAGCCTGGCTCCATTTGGACACTGTCAGGAGTTGAGCAGGTACGGGTTTTCCTGTGTGTGTTTACTAATGAAGTGATAGTCAGACGTGCCAGTGTCTGTCAGGCTTGACAGAGAGAGTGCCTGAGAAACACTCACAGACAGACAGACAGACAGGCACACAGACAGACTGATTTATTTATTTACTTACTTACTTACTTATTCTTCCTGACCAGAACCATTTTAAGGGGTCCATTATGTTTGCGTCCATCATTTTGACCCTTTGAAGAGCTACAAACACTGTATATGTATATACTAAACTGGTCCACATGAGTTCGGAAACCTAACTTTGAGAATGTGTGTATTGTTTTAATCGTTGATTAGTTTGACCGTTTGATACATACTGTATGTATGCATGTATGTATGTACATACTGTTAATAAAGTAAATGAGAGCGTTTCGCCCCCCTTGGAGACAGACAGTAGGACTGAGTATGAGAGACAGCGAAACGGAGCCAGCATGGAGGTTTTTGTTGTGTTGTTTTTCTTCTGCTGTTGTTTGTTATTCATGCCAGGGGAGTGTATTTGCTGCTGTCGGCATGGCGATGGTGCAGAAATCGCTCGCTCGTGAGAGAGAGCATTGCTGCACACCAGTGCATGTTGGTAACGCGCACTTCAGGGTTGGGGGTGAGGGGGGTCGACCTGTACACCTGGTGTGCGATAAGAGAGGCTAGAAACCCCTCCTTATTCCACCTACTGAACTCTCACCGCCTGTGTTTATCTGGGTTTGCATTTTTGTGTGTATAATTATGTTTCTGTGTGTGCATGCCAGAGAGCGTTTTGCCGCTGCGGTCGGTCTGAACTCCCCATAAACACCGTGCCTGACTTTTCCGGTGCGTCGCACGCTGTGAAATCCTCCGTGTTCCTTTGACTCTTAGATCGTGCCGACGGAACCAAATGGACCCGTACAGTGGTTTATCTTTTTGCCTCGATTCTGATAGTGTAACAGCCGAAGTGGAAACTAGTAAATGTAAAACTAAATGGAATGCCGTGGAACACCACTACCTCTTTTTAGATGCATGTGCGCACACAGCACACACACACACCACACACACAACACATGCACACACACACACACACACACACGCACGCACGTGCACACACACACCACACACACACACACACACACCCCACCCACACACACACACACAGAGACCTAAAAACAGTGGTGGTATATACTGTATTAACTGCATCAAAATATTGAATTATTGAATATTGATCAACGTATCGCCTCTCTCGATTTTTCAAGTGCATGAACACAGGCTTGCACTCCTTAAGTAGATCAGGGTGTCTGCTGGGTGTCATTCAATCAGTTCATTAGCCAATTGACTGTACGTGACAACCCACTCCAGATGACAATAAGTATATCCAAAAAGGCGCCATGCATTCATGAATAGGTTAAAATCTCAATATACACACTTAACACATACAACTATATCAATATAGACACAATTCAAAATACATACAGTACCAAGGAAATACAGAGATGCAGTGATAGGAATGGTCTGATATCCAAGTCCAAATTCATACCAGAAGGTTTAAGAGTTCTTAGTTTATAAATCCAAAATGTGTCTTTTTTCAGTAGGAGAGACTCCCAGTGTCCTCTGCTATATGTTTTTTCCACTTTCTCTATTACAATATACTATCTAAGGCTAACATGTTATGGCCTGCCTGTACAAAATGTGCTGCCACTGGGCTTCACATTTTGATTTCTAATGTCACTCTGGTGTTCAGTAATCTGCGTTTTATGCGCCCTTGTTGTTTAAAGGACATACATTTATAGGCCTATATGAAATTACGTGGTGTACAATTACCACACATAGTTCCCATTTGGAATCTCATCCAAGAATGTACAGGGTTTTGTAGGTGCTAAATCCAATCTCACTACGAGAGATCTAATATTGGGAGCTTGTTTAAATACCACCTGTGGTGGAGCTTTAAAGTTGTCTTTTAATAGGGGATCCGTTGTTAGGATGTGCCAGTGTTTTTTAATTATATTTTTTAATTTATTACGCAAAGGGGAATAAGTTTAGCCTGACTTCAGTCTGAATTGTCATTCCGTTTCACTTCATTATTCAGACTGAAGTCCCTCTCTACCACAGCAGTTTCTAGGATGTTTCACTTCATTATTCAGACCACAGGCAAGGCAAGGCAGGCAAGGCAAATTTATTTATATAGCACCTTTCATACACAGGGCAATTCAAAGTGCTTTACAGAAAACAGGCAAAAATTACATAAAGTGCAACAGAGCACTTAGATAAACAGCAGATTAAAATACTGTCAGAAACACAAAAGTGCAAAAGTGCAACAGTGCACATTGAAAATCAGTCCAAGTTAAAAAATAGATATATTTCAAATGTAGAAGGGCATAAAAAAGGCAAAAACATATACATTAGAAACAAATATCCTGCCTATAAGACAAAAACGATACACAGTTCAATTAGGATAGGCTATGTTAAATAAATATGTTTTTAAATTTGACTTAAAAATACCTATGGTTGGGGATTTCCTAATGTAACTTGGGATACTATTCCAGGTACGTGGCGCATAGTGGTGAAATGCTGCTTCACCGTGTTTTGTTCCAACTATGGGTTGAACAATCAGTAGGCCAGCACCAGATGACCTAAGGGTTCGAACAGGTTCATATGGCTTCAGCATATCAGAAATGTAACTGGGCCCATATCCACAAATACCTTTATAAACAAGTAGCAAAATTTTAAAATCAATTCTCTGGGAGACTGGTAGCCAATGTAGGGATGTTAGGACAGGTGTAATATGGTCATATTTCTTAGTTTTTGTCAGGACTCTAGCAGCAGCATTTTGGATCAGTTGAAGTTGACGAAGAGCTTTGTTTCTAGGAGTTTCTAGGATGTTTCACTTCATTATTCAGACTGGAGTCCCTCTCTACCACAGCAGTTTCTAGGATGTTTCACTTCATTATTCAGACTGAAGTCCCTCTCTACCACAGCAGTTTCTAGGATGTTTCACTTCATTATTCAGACTGGAGTCCCTCTCTACCACAGCAGTTTCTAGGATGTTTCACTTCATTATTCAGACTGAAGTCCCTCTCTACCACAGCAGTTTCTAGGATGTTTCACTTCATTATTCAGACTGGAGTCCCTCTCTACCACAGCAGTTTCTAGGATGTTTCACTTCATTATTCAGACTGAAGTCCCTCTCTACCACAGCAGTTTTTAGGATGTTTCACTTCATTATTCAGACTGAAGTCCCTCTCTACTACAGCAGTTTCTAGGATGTTTCACTTCATTATTCAGACTGAAGTCCCTCTCTACCACAGCAGTTTTTAGGATGTTTCACTTCATTATTCAGACTGAAGTCCCTCTCTACCACAGCAGTTTCTAGGATGTTTCACTTCATTATTCAGACTGAAGTCCCTCTCTACTACAGCAGTTTCTGGTATGGGCGTGATCAAAGCAGCAGTCTTCACGGTGATTGGTTCATACCAACCCATATCAATATTGGGAAAGCAGACGACGTTGTTGTAATTATTATGCTAATGCATTAGCATTAGCATAATAATGACGTTGCTAACTAAACAAACACAGCCGACGAGCGTTACTAGCATGTGAACAAAAGCAGTAAAATATGTCGGATGATGATGTTTATAAAACCTAAAGCCTGACGCTTCTTTAAAGAATAATAAAGTGAAACGAAGTGAGTGACAGGGCTGTTGGCCAATCAGGTGATGGGCATGGATTTCCAACCGACAAAAACGGCCCCAAAGGCAAGGAAGCCAGTCCTTGAATCACAAAGAAAAAATAAGGTAGTATTTTTAAGGTGCTGATTCAGGGCTGAGCCAGGCTAGAATAAGTTATGAAGCACTGGACAGGGGGCAGAAAAGTATTGTGTGTGTCCAGCACCGTCTTGAATTTTTGGGTTGTGGATATCAGTTCCCTTCTTCAACAAAAATATTGTACAATATTGTTTTAATTTGTATGTGCAATGTACTGTATTTAGCAATTTGAAGAAGAAAAACATATTATGTGTTCAAATACAATGGCCATATACCGGTCTATGCCAGATAAGTGCTTTTATTAATTTTAATACATTTCTCACTTTAAAAACCTGCACTATGTTTCACACATATTTAATGTAGTTACTGTATCGATTCCAAATCATTGGATCAAATCGAATCGCCTAATAAACCTTATATATATCTTCATGTATTGTACTACATAACACTGTTAAAGTGTATTGTTACACTCCTATCTAAAACGATGACATCAGTGCAATTTCTCGCTATGCTAACGTGAACCACTCATCTGTTCAAAGCAGAGTGCTTTATTCCCTTCTCTCCCTCACTTTAAGCTCAATATGCGGCGTGGGAGACTCACTGCCATGTTTCCTTTCACTTATTCTGTATGAGAGGGTTGAGCTGACGAGGCTTGCGTGGCAAACCGCCTTATATCTACAGCACACGCAAGCGATTCATACTAGTTAGGAACTCGAGTTGCTTGATTTCGCCAATTCAATCTATGCCGAAATAGATTGAATTGGCGAAATATTGTAACGTTGTATGCATATTCTTACAACATACATGAATCGTGTTATTTCGCCTATAGCTTCCGAGGAGTTAAATGCATAAGCGCCACATCCAGGCAGCAAACGTCACAATTCACATTCTGTCTTGTTTGTTTCTTTGGTTGGCAGTTTTCAGTCGTTTTCTATTGTTTTTATAGCTTTCAACCCATATGTCCATGCGTGCCGTGCACACGCGGTGCGCACGCCCACATGTTCGCACTCTAGTACCAACTCTGGCGTAGTCTCGCTTTCTCCATATGTGAGGGCTAACTTCTCTGAGAGTGACAGCTGAGCTCGCAACTTTTTGGGCCACTGGACCCCTCCACAAAAATAACAAAAAAAATGGTGTATCAAACCAGTGCTGATTTTTGTCTTTTTTTCCCAGAGAAATCTGAATGGATGATTAATATAATATTAAGCTATTTTGACTATAACTAAGGCGAAATGCATTGACAAGTCCATAAAAAGAAATGTTACGAAGGGCTCGGTGGACGAGAGATCCAGTGTATGTGCTTTTACAACTGGTAGTAAAAGTAGCCAAAAAAGGGACAATATAACAGTAGATTCAGCCGACTAAAATCGTATTAATTTTCTGTAGATCAGGGGTAGGCAACAATCAACATTGGCACATTGAAGGGTGATCAGTGGTACACTGGCGTTAGTATGAGAGAGAGGATGTTTCCTTTTAAAAAAAATAAATGAACCCTCCTCAAATACTGTATGCAAATCAGGCACACAATTCCACTGTACTTTCACTTTAACTCAACTGTGACTGGGAACGGAGTCTGGGAGATAGATGCATATTCCCTAATTGGCCTGAATATAAGACTAGAGCCTTTTTTTTAATCAATGAAATTTGTATTGACAGAGATGAGAGTTACAGTACAAGTCATGTACACACTGCAACAAAATGAATTTTTAAAAATAGGGGTCGTCTAATAACCAGAGTCATCTTGGGCATCTCGGGACAATACGGTACTTTTAATGATCATTATAATGGGCTGTTGTTTAAGGAGTATTCAGTGATTTGGGTTATTTGGTAAACCCCCTGGTCCCCCTGGTAACAAGATGTGCACATGCACATTCTTTATAATGCGGTGAAGTACAACAGGCCAGCAGCACATATACAGCAAGGCCCACCCCCAATCGACCCGGATTAGAGGAAGGCCCCTCTCCTCCTGGTTGGACGAAATGCTTTTCTCCCAAAGCCAAAACTGAACCTATTGTTTTTTTGACCCCAGGGGCTCACTGGACAGGCAGGAACTTCAGTAACATTACTTGAAGTTCACCTTTATAATGCATTATAAGCTCATTTATAATCCACTATAATACATTTTTAATGCATTATAAGGCTTGTTAGAAATGTCCATAACCATGTATAACTCCTCCTCCTCCTGGCAATGTTGACATGGCACACTGATTATCACGGAAATCCAAACTGGCACTTCATGTCATAAAGGTTGCCGGCCCCTGCTATAGACTAACAGTACAACTTTTCGGGCGACTTAAAATGTGACTGAAACTTAAGTGAAAACTATTGAGGGAGACTTTGACTAAATTCAGTCTTGTCAAAATCAATGACTGTAGCAAACGCCTTCTGACAGGTCGCTTTTTACAGACTGCAGCTTTTCTAAAGGCTGAAGCTTAAATGGATGGGCAATTACGTCTATGGGCAGTTTGAGGTGACATCCCTGCATATTGAATGCTCTTCTAAATAGCAGCCATTCAGCCACAATGGTTCTTCCCTCCCCCCTCCTAGATGAAAACAAGAACAAGAACGGCCTATATTTTCACCATATAATGTCAATCCACCACGCCAACCTCTCCTCCTACTGCACCTGTCATGACGGTGGTCATCATGTGATTATGCACGGTCGGCCGTATGCGTCCAAGCTGATGATGATACCAGTATACCATATCATCAGCACCACCACCATCATCATCATCATCATCATCAGTGGTGGACACCTTATTATGTCCGAAACCATTAACGCCCCTTAAAGCCATATACACTAGACACATTCAAAAATGGGTCTCATGGTCGCAGCGAACAATTATGTCCTGTAGGTGCAGGCAGCATATCTGCGGCGCAACCCTGAACCTCTTCTACTACAGAGAATGGGAAAGTGACTGATGGTTGGTTCCAAAACTAAAGATTTCTTTCGTCTTTGTCCACTATACCAGGCTGGATTTCAGGAAACAAAACAGCCAGACATACAGATCAAAATGACCATTAATCGTCAACATTCTCTAGTTGTGTAGACCTGGGCTAATTCAGCTGGTGAATATTTTAACTCTTGAGAGTGTAAACATGAAACCAAATGGACCCGCAAGGGTCCCACCTGTTGAAAAACCCTGCTGTAGTAGAAAAGGCAGGGTGTTACACCGCAGCTATGTTGTCCCCAGACTCTGCCTACACAAAATACCCTGCTGCGACCTGTGTACCTTCTCTAAATCCATCTATAGACAGCGGGGGAGTTAACGTTTCAGGAATTTAGATCATATCTTACATAAGTACCCAGATTGCCTAGATTGTGTAGTTACCTTTGGATCAAACAAACAAGTACTTTTTGAGCATTTAAAATTCTGCTGAAAGGTCCGGTGGTTTGTCGAACAGCAAAATACTCCACAGGGACTCAATTTTCCATAAACCCCACCCCACAACGCTGTCATTTTCCGATGACATCATCAGCACGTGCCTCATATCTATTTCCGTCCAGTAGATCGCCCGTATGACTTAAAACAGATCAAAACAGTGAAAACATCTCAGGCAGCTCATTAATTTCAGTGATGCTGTCCTACAGTTTATTAACTTGTGTATCTCGCGAATGGGAGTCAAACTGTTAAGCAGTTCTCAAAATTGCGTCTGAATAGTTCATTTGATGAAAGGCTTTGAACATTGCTAACACTCCCGATAACATGAATCTAAAAACAGACCACACACAGCTGCCGCTACGCACACACCAACCACGCAGGCCAGCGTGGCATTGAAGTACAGACAGACGGCCACGGCTGGCTCTCATCAGGGACCTCATCATGTCCTCCTTCGGCACACCATTAGCTCTCTTCATCTCATAAACCCACACGCCGTAATGATTAAAGGTATATATACACACACAGCGTTAACTGTCTCTGTCGGTATAATCACCCCGTTAGGGAGAATTACCTCTCCGCGGGTGGGAAAAGAAGAGCCTGGGGATTCTTTGTCTTTATCCTGCGCCCAAATGTGCCCACCGATTACAATTTGCATAACGTCGAATGATAATAGGGGTGCTGTGAGCTTTATGTGATTGGAGATGAAGAGGAAAAAAAAAACTGAGATGGGAGAGACGAGATGAACCTGTAGCGGCGTAATCTGATTACAATGATGTTTTTGTTTTTTTCATCTAGTCTCTAATTCATTTAACTCCCCGGTAGCCACCACCCCCTCAGTGGCCTGAGGACTGTGGTTGCCAGGCGATTTTGACCTATCACCCACAAACATAGCCTTTTAAGTATAGACACGAGTCACGACATCTCCGTTCACTTCCATGGAAAGGTCTAATGGCAGCTGCTTTGCTCATTGCATAGCCTTCAATTGAGCACGGGGACAGCATCCTGGACCGGAAAGAAAGACCAGAAAGGCAGAAATGTTTCCACTGTTTTGCCTGTTTTCACTGCAGCTCAAAAGCCCTCTAAAACCCCACAGAAAACCAAAATCCAGACCACAGGAAATCCACTGAATGTTCAAAGTTCAGGTTTTCTGGGTATGATTGCGATCATGAAGCCTAAAATAAAAAATAAAGAGATAAATAAAAAATAAATGAAACAAAAAATGTCACAAAACCTTGAAAAAGTTGAATTACACAATGGCTATGACACCCCACACAGAGGTAAAGTTTAACTCGTACAAAGCTCTTAACCTGTTAAGGTCTGTTGTTTCTTCCTTATCGTGGTCCACCTCTTTTTGCCCCTGCTTTTATTCTTTGCCTCCCAAGAGGCCTGCACCTCCTCCTCAGTCCAGGTTAAATGTTTTATTGAACTCGGAAACAATTTCCTTCTCTGTGGATCAATCCGCCGTCGTCACGAGCCGTTTCGCCGGGGCAAATGGATCCGCACAGGAATGGGAATAACGGTGTGGCTTTTATAATTGGCTGCGGGTGACGAGGCAGGGCTCATTACGCAGCGAGCGTTGGTCAGCAGTGACTATGTGGTGTGTGTGTGTGTGTGTGTGTGTGTGTGTGTGTGTGTGGGTGTGGGTGGGTGTGTGTGTGTGTGTGTGTGTGTGTGGTGTGTGTGTGTGTGTGTGTGTGTGTGTGTGGTGTGTGTGTGTGTGTGTGTGCGTGTGCGTGTGCGTGTGTGTGTGTGTGTGCCGAAGCTGCTGCCAAGCTGTTGATTTAAAAAAAAACAAAAATCCACCTGCTGCCAGGCTGAAATCTAAGCTCTTGCTCCTGATCTGAATGGCGGCCGGTGGGGGGGGGGGGGGGGGGGGGGGGGGGGGGGGGGGGGGGGGGGGGGGGGGGGGGGGGCCGGTGGGGGCGGGCGGATGGGTGGCCGGGGGGCGGTGGGGCGGCGGGATGGGTGAGGAAGGGAGAGGAATATAAAATGACACATCATAACAGGGAGGAGGAGGGGGATTGTTGGTGACCATGCTGAGAGATATAGAAGGTTTGAAAGGATGACCGGGAGGATAAATGCTTGAGAGATGTAGAGATGATAGGGAGGGAAAGAAATGGCGCTGTGCGCAGGAAGGGACCGATAAGAGTTGAATTGTTACACTGTATGTGACTGGCATCGATCCTGGCTTTTTCCTATAGCGCACTCGCCCGCGCCGCTCGTCATGAGAGTGTTCGCTGTATCAGGCCTCGACATCAACCCCACGGCTTGGATGAAAACAGCTGTGTACAGTATGGATATGGCATCTACTGTATCTCTTTTGTAGCCCAGCTTGACCTGAGGAAGGCATTTGTGTTAAAATGGTATTTAGCGCCTTCATCCAGGGCGCTTAACATAGATTGTGCATCACATTCACCCATTCACACACACACACACACACGCACACACACAGTGTGTGTGTTCAGTGTCTTGCTCAAGGACACCTCGACACTAACTCTGCAGCATCCCAGGATCGAACCGGCAACCTTGTGGTTACTATCCGATGACTCTATGCCTGACCCACTGCTGCCCCAGGGCAATATCACTTACATTTTCAACATTTTTTGGGGGGGACACGTGTTGACTTACTTCTGCGTCATGTACAATACACACTGACTGTACTACACCTTAAGTAAGCCAAGCTCATATTACGGCACTGAATGCTGCGTAAAAATGCGGCTCAAATAATTGAATACTATATTTTTTCAGAGTGAACCCAAATGTCTACTTACGGGGCGGTTCCTGGAACTAGAGATGCCCGATATTGACTTTTTTACCGATATCCGATATCCCGATATTATCCAACTTCTAATTCCCGATACCGATATCAACCGATATCAACCGATACAGATATATGTGGCCTCCAGTGGTGGAAAAATAACAGAAACTATTACTATACAAATATTTAATATAAATAAACATTTAGTATAAATACGAATTCATGTTATAGCCTAGAAATACTCCATACAACTATAAATTCAACATGTAGCCTACTTGAGCAAAGTACAAAAGTAATGGTATAAACATGACCGTAGCGCTGAGTCTACATCTCTGTAAATAGTCATAATTTCCAGTTTGTAAATACCGATACCGATATTTTCCGATATGAAATTTGAAAGCTTTTATCGGCCGATAATATCGGAGGGCCGATAATATCTGCCATCTCTACCTGGAACAATATATTTTTGCCAGAATGTTCAGCTATTTTACCAAAATGTTCCTCTACGGCCGGCATGCAAAGAAAACCGACATAAATAGTGATCTCAGGTTTTATCTTAATAGATTATTCATCTGTATCAGTCCATCACTCACTCATTCTCTCTCTCTCTCTCTCTCTCTCTCTCTCTCTGCAGGGAGTGAACAGCATGTTCCAGGTGTTCCTGACGGGGAACAATTCGGATCACTTCACCATCTCGCCCACGGCGGTGCAGGGCCGCGCCGACATCCGCATGAGGGTGGCCGTGCCCCTGGACTATGAGAACATCCGCAGCTACAGATTCTCTGTGAGTATCATGTTAGAGGCCAACTTTATTTTCTTTTTTTATTTCATTTTTTTTCCAACCAGCATTCATGTTTTAAAAGGTTGTTATTAGAGAAAGTAAAATATTAGCCATTTTTTCCATTTGCCGCTTTCTTTCGTTTTAGCGATTTTTGCTCTTTTTACTGAAGGACGTTTAGTAGCATTCTTACATACAATGGGAGTCTAGTCAACACCATAAGAAGCTGGCAGTGTCCACACCGCAACTATAACATTGACAGCCAAAGTGATTAACAAAATGGTTGAGGCTTGTGCTATTACAGTTTAGTAAAGGCCTAAAGAGTCTATAGCATTCTTCTTATTAAAGCTGGAATGTTGGAACAACTTCATTGGTATTTTCACCTCAATTCAACCCCACATCTTACAGAAGTAACATATGCTCTCTCTCTCTCTCTCTCTCTCTCTCTCTCTGTCTCTCTCTCTCTCTCTCTCTCTCTCTCTCTCTCTCTGTAAGCTACAATTCATTGCTCAGCATTTTGGCAGCATAATGCCATAAATTATCATTTGCAGTATATACAGTAACATTTCTGACGGCAATTCCCTTTCCATAAAAGTTAGTAGATGAACATTTTTTGCCTAGTCAACAAGAAAATATTTACCTAATATTTAATATTTTCCTATTATGTTAATATTTACCTAAATATTTACCCCCCTCCCCAGCTCTATGCCAATGAGTCCATGTCGGACCACGTGGGGTTCGCCCGCATCTTCATTGACCTGATCAACGAGAACGACAACCGCCCCATCTTCAGCAGGCCTCTGTACAACATCAGCCTGCCAGAGAACACCCCGCGCGGCACCTCGCTGCTACGCATCCTGGTGAGTGGGACGCACTAATGTCATGTACTGTAGCAGTACACCAAAACACAGACTTTATTATTTCTCTGGCCATAGGGTGCAAAATTCAAATTGCGCTACTAAATTGCTCTCTCTAACCAAAACATACCATGAACATTGGGTTCATGGTTTTAAGAGAGAGGTTTTCAACAGTGGTCTGGGGACCACCAGTGGTCCCTGAGAGGATTCCAGGTGGTCCCCAGGCTAAATGATGGAAAGTTGGTTAACCACATGTAACTCTTGAGAATGTAAAAATGAAACCAAATGGACCCTTGCGGGTCCATTTGGATTCATTTTCACACTCTCAAGAGTTAAAATATTCATCATCTGAATTAGCACCACTTAATTAAGAAGTTTACACTGTTTTGTTGGCAAAATCCAGCCTGGAATTGTGGACAAAACCAAAAGAATTCTTTAATTTTAGGCCTTTGGTGTAAAAATGTAATCAAATGGTGGTCCGTGGCTCAAATGCTGAATAAATGGTGGTCCCTGGAGTCAAATTGGTTGAAAACCGCTGTTTTAAGAGGAACCTTTTTGCATGTCATGTGAATGGTCACTCCGGGAGAATCCCACACGTCTCACCCTTTGGTCCAGTACTAAGGGTGTCACGCCTCTCTTCCCACTAGATTAACCCAATCTGAACCTCTCCAGCACAGTCTACTTGCATTATTATTCATTAGAATTCCTTCCATTGACAGCACACCAGCTCTCTCCACTAGACACCAGTGCTAATGCACAAGGTGTGAGATCAATAGTGTTTATAGACTGTGTGCTCATGAAATGGAGATTGCGGGGCAATCTAATACCCGATAAGTCTGGCTGATGTTGGCTCGACACTGGCGCAGTCCTGATTGCCCCCACCCACACATGCACACACATGCACGTAGGCACACACACACACACACACACACACACACACACACACACACACACACACACACACACACACACACACACACACACACACACACACACACACACACACACACACACACACACCAAGAACCTGAACAGTGGGTTTTCTGTGAACTGGAGTTTTCTATGGTGTTTAGAAGCTTTTTGAACAGCAATGAAATCCTTTAGCTTCTTAGATCCAGTTATTGTCTCTTTGAATAGTTACTAAAATCAAAATAGTAAATCAAAATAGGTGATCTACAAGCCCTGAGCTATACTCTATGGCTCTAGTTACAGGAAGACACACAGCTATATGTCTCCGTTAAACCTTGCTCTACTGATTTTTCTCATTGAGAAAATGCTCAGTGGGTTGAGTCAGTGTGCACATGAGGTAATTGTCTTAAAGCATTAATCACATTAATCAAAGAAATTAATTAATGCCATTACCTCTTTATTTTCGCCAGACCTATACTTTTCATTTAGTTTTAGTTGCCATGAATGTACTACTGCTAGTCTAATATTACAAGATTTTATTTGTCTACATTTACAGCTGCATTTTGCAGGCCTTGGTGTCATTGTAATAGTTGATTTTGCTCATGCAACTAAGTGAAACCAGTGTACCAACCAACCAAGTGTAATATTATCATAGTTGTAGTCACCATAGCTATTGGGTATTTTTTGTCATTGAAAAAGGTAGTCAACAAGCACTGTCTGTCTGTATTAGGCAACTTAATCAACTGCTAATCAAGTGCTGACTAGTTCTCTGTTTGTTTCTCTCTGGCTTCCTCGGATGATCATTCAGAGTGAAAGTGACCATGTGTGGATTTCAGACAACTTGCTAGGATAGGATAGGATAGGATAGGATAGGATAGGATAGGATAGGATAGGATAGGATAGGATAGGATAGGATAGGATAGTCCTACACCATGCACCTTAAACACCTCAGATTACACTGTAACACGCTGACATAGAACAATGAGCTGCATGGTCAACTGTGTAGTGTCTATTGACTCTGCTGTCACGGAATGGGCACTCTAACACATTTCTCCTTGTTTCACGTTCTGCATGCCTGCTCATGAAGTAGCTGTTCGTTTGGATGGCTTTGTGACAGGGAGTGGACTCTCAATATGTCTCTGATGCTTTGTATCGCGCACGCACACACGCGCACGCACACTCCCACACACACGTGCGCACGCACGCACGCACGCATGCACTGGCATCAGGTTTGGTGTGGAACTCTGTCTTGGGCCCTCAACATCAACACAAGCTTTGCCAAAGCAGGGCACAGCAAAGGCATATTGTTTGTTGTCTGCGTTTCTGCCTGTACTTCCATGTACACTTGTTTGTTTGCATTCTCATAGTCCTCCCCGTATTGCCTCTAATGTTTAACTGGTGTTTTATCTACTGTAGCCGTGACACTAGACCTTGTACCGGTACATTTGCCAGACTATTGTCCTCTGCTTCATTAACCGTACATGTGGAATACAACAGGATGATGGCATTTATACTGTGGCATCAAACGCATCCTCCCCTCAGTATCCATTTAATGGTTAGTTTAGTTCATCTTAAACAGGAGTCCTGTGCCGATTAGTCCAGCACCGTACGAGCAGCACGTTTGGACAGTGCCGGTGCAAATCTCAGAAAGGTAAAATAACAATAAACTGATCAACCATGCATGCACCAGGATAGGTTTGATGTGACTAGTGAAATGTTTTTATAATGTAGAGATGGTAGTATTGATTTGCAGACCTCATGCTGCTAAAAAAAATAATAAAATAATAATACTCTGAAGATGTGTCAAACTATAGTGGTGGTAATACATGGGATTCGATTAGCTATAGACATTATGCTCTGCCTTCCACTACAGAGCAACATGTTTCTATTTAACTCTGAGAGGGTATGAATTGTTGAAAATCTTGCATGGCCTCTCTTATATTCAGCTATTAATCTAGAGCTTTGTCTTACACAAAGATTAAATACGTATTGACACTTAATGTACATTTATGTGTCTGAGCAATGATGAGAGCCTCACTGCACACTTCACCTGGTTGTGATTATTCTGTCTTTTCCTAATTCAGATTCAAATTCAAATTGGTAAACTGGAAGTTTAGGAATTGGAATTAACATTAGCTAGTAAAGCGATGATTTATTTGTCATGGTGCTGGTGGACTGAAGTCCGTACAGTATTGAGCAGTCTGTGCACGGATGTGCTCATGTGTCACACGGTGAAGTGTGCAGCAGATGGCAGACGCCAAACCATGTTTCAGCACAACGAACCCGGACAGCTCCTCCCAGGACCTCAGATCTCAATGTTGCCTTATTGTTAGGGAAAGTTATGAAAACCTGGGAACTAAATCGTTACCAAGAAATGTTTTCACCAAAGTGTTCATAATGGTGTCTAATAACATGTAATAAAATTTTTAAATTCAACAAACCTCACCTGGCAAACCTCATAAAAACAGGTCAAAGTCGGGGTACCATTTACTAACCAACAAAATGCAAAACATTCATCATGCTTTATGTACAGTAGCATTTGATATGTGTAACTAAAGGGTTT
>CM076974.1:4185970-4195970 GCA_039105355.1 Benthosema pterotum
TCATATATACCTACCCAGACTGCTGGGAATGAATAATTAACGTGAAGGGAAGGTGGTGAGAGATGATCGCGCTTTTGGTCTGTGAAAAATCGCTAGAAAACACATCCTTCATTTGTTGAGCATTTGTGAGATGACAGAAATGATCTCTGATCCGTGCCTCATATCCCTCTAGGAAAGTTGTAGGCGCTCGTTCACATTGCATTGGCCTCAGTTTCCCAGAAGCCTTAGCAACTGGGGGGGCATGTTTGATTTCCTGTTACGTCGCCACAGAGTCTCCGCCTCGCCACAATTTCTGCGACAAATCGTGGACTATTTTAGACTAAAATATGCATTCAACAATGAATTAAACATATGAAACAATATTGGGGCAACTCGGGAACGTCAATTAAAGTGATTAATCTCATGTAAATCGTGCCCCCGCACGACAGGGAAGTGTTAAGACACATAAGCTCAGTTCTGGGAAGAGAGCATTCAAGCATAAGCAACCAATCAAAATGTCAATGTCTTTAAGGCAGCAGCCAATGAAGTGCTGTAACTCCTGTCTATTGTCATGTAGCGTTGCCAAAAGTGCACCAATTAGCGCACAGATTCACAAACCACAGCGATAAGTCACTGGCCTGCCCGGCAGGAGCGGTTAGGGAGCGCAACAGTGCTCAGAGGCCATTTTTCCTTATAAAGGACACTTCAACACATGAGCACAAACATGAACTCTACATCTCGAGTCTTTAATTTGTGCTTCGACTGGGACTGTGAGCATTCAAGGCACTACAGTGGTGCGGTAGACTCAAGTCACCATAATTGCCCCCTTAGTCATCTATAGCTGGGTGCCTGCAGTGCACACGAGGCACAGAAAGAGATTCCACATTTTGTGGACGTAATCCAGAGATGCATAAATTCACATTTCATTTGGCCCAAATTCTTAAATGTGTCAGCCTCTTTCTCCCTTATCTCACTCTGGCGCTCGTTTCCCTCATTCCCAACCTAATCTCGTTCCGTAATCATGAAGGAGGGAAGACGACGACACAGAGACACAGCTAGGGAGAGAGAGAAGGAACAGAGAAAATAAACACCAGAAAAAAGGGAGGAAGGGACAAAAGTCTCACTCACGGGTCTCATCGCTAAGCCCTCTTTTTTTACTGGCAGCCTCGCTCCATCTTCAGCTTTCACTGTGTGCTCTCATTCTCCCACATTTGTTATTTAAAAGATGGTAGTGCCATGTTTGTTCTCCAACCTAAAACATGTTCACCAGGTACTCAGCCTCCAGGAAGAAACTCCTAAATACAAAGGGAAGATCATTGCCCGTAACAACAAGGGGACTGTCACATAGAAATACAAAAAAGATCACAGAACTCTATCTTTAATTCACTCATTACCGTGCTGTGATATCCCCTTTATGAGCCATTGCCAACTAGCATGCTGATTTACCTTAATTTTGAACCTCTTGTTGTCAGACTGAATGTTGGTGTGTCTGTATATATCGCCCCTTATGGTCACAGGCTCCTCCATACTCCTCCATAGATGTGCTGTATTACCCTGAAAAGCAGCCTGACAGGAGCTTTTCTAGGCTATATCGAGTCGAGTCGACCAAGTATGAACACGTGCACACAGGTGCATGCACTATGCATGGCCGCCGCCATGTGGTTGGATTTAAACAAGAGGCTGAAAATGAACTCTTCTTTCAATCGATATGAGTGAATGCAATCAATATAATTAAATGCATATAAGTAAATGCATTTATACCACTCAATCGACAACCCTGTCACCAGCTGGCAGGAGGGGGGGGCTATTGGATTTGTGATGAAGTCATCCTTCCACATGTGGCGTGTTAACTAAAAATTATCGATACTGCAATGTACAACTATACTCTGTTAAAAGTGCAAGAGTCCTAATTACTAAAGTAAATTCACTTCCTTATCCACGGCCCGACTAAAGACATTCTCCATGGTTTTGAACTCTGCTCTGATTTCTGACTTCAGCAAGTGTCTCATTTGGTATGTGAACTAATCTAGAGAGAGTTTTGGTGTGACAGTACAACATAATAATAATAATGCATATGGAAGTTTATGCCTCTATTGGACCAAAAAAAAATCTGTCCCTTCTGCTTGGCACTCTATGAAAACGTTCCGTGGCAAAAGAAGTGTTAAGAACCGTATATGTATTTTTCCTAACCCTTGCTTCTCTCTCTCTCTCTCTCTCTCTCTCTCTCTCTCTCTCTCTCTCTCTCTCTCTCTCTCTCTCTCTCTGTCTCTCTCTCAGAGAAGTGTCTCGCTCCCCAACCCCTCCCCCACTCCTTTTCATTGTGTCAGAATAAACAGCTTTATTTCCCTCTTGGTGCAGCAAATGGCTTTTATAGCATTTGTCCCATACTGTACGTGTGATGTTGATATAGGAATTATTTAGAACAAACTGGTATATCTTAGTTGATTGGCCTTGTTCATTGGATAATGTCTACAGTATAAGTAGTGTTATTGTTACAATTCTCCATCTCTCTCTCTCTCTCCCTCTCTCTCTCTCCCTCCCTTCTCTTTCTCTCTCTCTCTCTCTCTCTCTCTCTCTCTCTCTCTCTCTCTCTCTCTCTCTCTCTCTCTCTCTCTCTCTCTCTCTCTCTCTCTCTCTCTCTCTCTCTCTCTCTGCGTGTCGTCTGTGTGGTCAAGAGGAGATAATAGAAACGGCCTCTGCTCTGTTCAGGCGGCAGGCAGGCGGCAATCGCCGCGAGCGCTCCCACCTGCTTGTTAATGGTTTAGGGAAATAAAGCGGTCGTAAAAACGGGGCTCTCGCCATCGTCATTACGCTAAAGTGTCCGCAGTAAAAAAAAAACTGCACACAGTCCTCCCACCCCTCCTGCCCTCTCCATCAAGCTTCACCAAAGCTGTAGGTCACAGCTGGGTATACCACAGAGAGGATGCAATTCGCCATCATACAAGGTGCCTTGCATTTGGTATTATATCAGAAGTTTGTTTGAAGTCTGTTTGAAGCCGACTGGAATCTACAGTGAGGGGATTGTTGGTTCAAACTAGTGTGATCTATACCTTCTTGGCTTATTGACTGCATGCCTACTGCCCAGGGCATTGGGTGCAATTCTCAATCGCTGTGGTGTAGCAGGTAGCAGCTGGGCCTGAGCTTACCAAATAATTACACAGAATAACTAAAACCTGTAAGTCAAAAGGTCTAGAAATCACCTGACCCCCCCAATTAAAAATGTTACTGTACTCCCCGTCTTTGTTCATCATGAGTTGAAGCTCTTGATGACTGGTTTTAATTATTATGGATAATTATTTGGTAGGCCCAGGCCTGGTGCTATAGGCTTTCGGGCCTACCTCAAGGCCCCAGACCTGATTCGCTGCCATGCAGCCAATCAGCACGGCCCCAAACCTGATTTGCTGCCATGCAGCCAATGAGAGGACTTACACCATACCTGGCTACACCACAGCGATTGGGAATTGCACCCATTGTCTTTGAGCCACAAACGAGTTATAATCATAGGATAAAATAGTATTTCATAATCTATCCTTATATGTACTATCCATCCATCCATCTTCATCCCGCAATCCGAGGTCGGGTCACGGGGGCAACGGCTCCACCAGAGAGCTCCAGACTTCTCTGTTCCGAGCAACATTGGCGACCTCCTCCTGGGGGATCCCGAGGCGATTCAAGGACAGAGAGTCGATGTAATTCCTCCATCTGGGCTTTCCTCCCAGTGGGACGTGCCTCGAGGACCTCCCTAGGGAGGCGCTCGAAAGGCATCCTAACCAGATGCCCGAACCACCTCAGCTGGCTCCTTTCCAGGCGAAGGAGCAGCGGCTCTACCCCGAGTCTCCCCCGAGTGACTGAACTTCTCACCCCTTCTCACCCTCTCTAAGGGAGATGCCAGCCACCCGACAGAGAAAACTCATTTCGTCCGCTTGTATTCGCGACCTTGTTCTTTCGGTCATGACCCACTTCATGACCATAGGTGAGGATAGGAATGAAGATAGCTCGGTACTGTGTTTTATTTTATTTTTGAGAGCAGATGCATCTTTCTTTCTTACCTTAGCGTGAATGTATCTTTATAAGTGGTACAACCACTTCATGTGTGTCCATCCGTCCCTGGCTGGGTCCTTTCTTTGCTGGCTGGGTCTGTTCGTCTGAACATGAAACTTGTCGGTCTGGGGTAACTTGTGACTTATTGGTCTACAAAACTTGTGGGGTCTACAAAACATTTGGGGTCTACAAAACTTGTATGGTCTTGTGGGTATGGATTTTTTCCCCCAGATGGTGACTTGCATATCTGACATTACATTTTAACCCTAGGGTTTCTCAGACATCATCCTTCAGTCTGCAGCTCATGGGCTAAGCTCGTCTTTGCTGGTGTTCTCTGAATATGAACCTTTCAGACAGTGGAGTGAAACAATCAATCAAACATTCGTATTTCTTTAAACCGCCTCCCTGGTCAGAATCAAACCTCTTGGGAGCTAGTTATCCACTTAAAACCGCATCCCCCAGAGCAGTGGTGAACAAGGACCTCCCTCATGGATATACCTAGGGGTCCTAGGGACCGCTAGGTGTCCTTGAGGGGGTTCCAGAGGTCCCCAAACTAAATGATAGTTTGGAACCAGACGAAACCTTAGGGATCTGTAACTCTTGAGTCTAGAACCCCCTGAAACTCATTAAATTCTGTTTGTACACTCTGAGAGCAATGCTAGCGCCGTAACAAACGCTACAATGTTTATTTGCACCTTGGTGTCCCCACTTCAACTTTGAGCCATTCGCTTGCATCACATTGTCATATGGCACACTCACTATTATCCCCCACCTGAGGATTACTATATATCTGCTGCATTTTTGAGTGTGAGGGAATCGCGGTGAAGTTCGTACCGCAAAATGATTTTGACTGCAGGAGAAAATAATGATCTTGTCCTGGTTGTGAGTGTCTTGTTGGTCTTCTGGCAAAAATAATGTATAACCACAAGCTGTTTGTGTCAGATGGATGCTGCTATACACAACTACATGGCGTCCATGTTGGACTCTCCAACAAGGTCTGTCAGAAAGAAGACTCACCGTCCTCCTCACTGTGTGTGTGTGTGTGTGTGTGTGTGTGTGTGTGTGTGTGTGTGTGTGTGTGTGTGTGTGTGTGTGCGCGCGTGCGTGTGTGCGCGCGTGCGTGTGTGCGCGCGTGCGTGTGTGCGCGCGTGCGTGTGTTTCGACTACTTTTTAACCCTATGCAGAGCCTTGGGTTGGCAGTGTTTGGACTCGCATGCATGTGCATGTCTGAGTGTTGTTGACAGCAGGCTGCTTGACAACCAGTAATTGGATTTTTTTTTTCGTGGCCGTTCTCGACATTCCAAATGTTTGTAAATAAAAAAAAATACCAATGTATTTAAAGATGGAGATGTGGCACCAAAATCCTCATTAACTGCTGCATGTTATGTGACAATATTTAATGGAAAAAGTCATAAATCATAAGTCACCTTATCTAACTTTTTTTCTTTTTGTATTATGTTTAAAACTTGAAAAAATATGAATGCCAGTGATGATCTGCATTAATCTCTCTCTCTCTCTCTCTCTCTCTCTCTCTCTCTCTCTCTCTCTCTCTCTCTCTCTCTCTCTCTCTCCTCTGCACTCCGGCACGAGATAAATCTATTATCTTTACACCTCCAAATTACCGAGGGACTTTTCACTTCATTTAATTACGAGCTCTGAAACGCCGGAAGTTATTGCTAATTACGCACCGTCGATCCAGATGGTAATGGAGTCGATAGGGTACTCGGCAGTTTGCTGAAGAACGACAGTTAATCAAATTACAGCTGATATGCGGCTGAAATGACATTACCAGTGTTGTGACAGCTATAGGACAGACAGTCAGCGGATACAGAATGGCTGTTGTCACTGATGACCATACTGCTGCAGCATCCAATGACAGACATGCTTTAAACAGTGGTGAGAATTACCTAAGTACATTTATTTACAAGGAAATTTCACTTTCAAACTTATGGTCATTTCTACTCTAGCTCATGTGAACACCGCACACAGTTTTTTTTTTTTACATTACTTGATTCAGTATTTTGATATTTGATATTCATTTCAGATAGATATTTGATTCATTCATTCCTATACTCCATTTTAAGTGTGATAGATTCCTCGTGATACATTTTCTTGGTGACTGATATTGTCCTCCTAATACGTGAGGGGGTTGTGCTTTTTAATTTATTTTTTAATTATTGTCTTACTTGTTTTGCTGACCAGCGTGGCGTTGAGGCTGCTGCATTTTCCAAAACAATATTTATTATGATGAAAACTGTGTATGAATTTCTACAGCCCCCCCCAACACACACACACACACACACACACACACACACACACACACACACACACACACACACACACACACACACACACACACACACACACACACACACACACACACAGATGTTATGTGTGTACTGTATGTTGTCACACTTTGTGTTGATCTGTAACTACCTAATACTGTAAGTACAGGATGGCACCAGTGGAGTGACCACTATGCTCTGTCCAAGTGTTTTGTTGTTTGGGATGGAGAATTGGAGATCACTGCAGTGTCTGATCACGCAGACTAATCCAAATTAATTTCAAAGGGCATGATAAAACATACATTTACATTGCCAAATTGCAAAAGCACACAACAGACAATACAACACACATGCACACAATACAACAGTACAACATTATATTAAACAAAAATTCTGAATATTTGAAAGTCAAAATTGTCAATAAATCAATTTCTATATGGTACTAAGATGCAAGAGTACACACTGACTATTCTATAGGGTGGTTGTGTTCCATTCGAAATCCTTCTCTTATCACAGCAGGTTAGAAATCTTGCTTCTGTGTGTTTGCACATTGTTGTGCTTGGCGTCAGTGATTGTTATTTTAATCTGTGGGTGTGATTGTAATCTATGTGCCTCTGATATCTTGGTACAGTGGACAGATTGTTCGGAAGTGTAACTTGGTTTCCACTTTGTTTTGTGTGCAGTGGGTGCATAGTCTGTCTTCTCTCGGGATACAGGTCTGCCAATGGCGTTGTTTCTCCATCACAAGACTGTGTTCACTGAGTCTTATACCTTTTCTTTGTTTTGGGTCAGTCACAGACTCACAGTGCACAGATCTTCTGCCATCCCCAGCAGCACCATCACTGGAACTTACAGTTCCAATTACAGTCGTTATACCGCACTGTTGTGACGAAAAGAGAGCTGAGCCAGAAGGCAAAGCTCTCTGTCTACCGAACTATCTTCATCCCTACCCTCACCTATGGTCATGAAGTGTGGGTCATGACCGAAAGAACGAGGTCGCGGATACAAGCGGCCGAAATGAGTTTTCTCCGGCGGGTGGCTGGCATCTCCCTTAGAGATAGGGTGAGAAGTTCAGTCACTCGGGAGAGACTCGGAGTAGAGCCGCTGCTCCTTCGCCTGGAAAGGAGCCAGCTGAGGTGGTTCGGGCATCTGGTTAGGATGCCACCCGAGCGCCTCCCTAGGGAGGTCCTCGGAGCACGTCCCACTGGGCGAAGACCCCGGGGCAGACCAAGGACCAGATGGAGGGATTACATCGACTCTCTGGCTTTGGATCGCCTCGGGATCCCCCAGGAGGAGGTTGCCAATGTTGCTCGGGACAGGGAAGTCTGGAGCTCCCTGGTGGAGCTGTTGCCCCCGCGACCCGACCTCGGATAAGCGGAAGAAGATGGATCACTGGAACTGTAAAGTGTAAACAGTTGGAGATCTGGATGACGGTATTAGAAGTTTAAGCACATTTAAGTTTTAGTTGGAATAAGATTTTGGAAACATTGTGCTTGTTAACTTTGTCATCATTTTCAACATCATATTTATCCCACAGTGTAATGAGCTTTTGCCTATGAACATGCATGGTTATGCGGATGTGTTTGCCCTGTGAGTGGCTGAGACACGCACGCACACACACACACACTCACTCTCACACGCATACACACAGAGAGAGACTGACTTATATGCCTGCTGGCTTGCTTCTCTGATGGGAAGAAACACATCATTTAACCAGACTGGTCAAGTGAGAACTAATTTCTCTTTGGTAGTTACTGCCCGAGCACCCCAGGGTTTGCAGAGTGTGTACTGGCAATCAGCATTGTTCTGGCACTGTGTGTGTGTGTGTGTGTGTGTGTGTGTGTGTGTGTGTGTGTGTGTGTGTGTGTGTGTGTGTGTGTGTGTGTGTGTGTGTGTGTGTGTGTGTGCGTGTGTGCGTGTGTGTGTGTCTTTGCAGCCACTAACAGCTTTGTGGAGATCTGATCAGAATGCTGACTTTTGTGCCCAGTCCTCAGTGGTAGAAAGTAACTAAGTGCATTTAGCAAGTATACTGTACTTAAGTACATTTCTAAAGTACTTTACCAGAGTTTTTTTTTGCAAATTCCAGTACTTTTACATCTGTCTCGCTACATCTAAGAAGCAAATATTGCACTCCACTGCATTTATTGGAAAACTTTAGTTACTATTATTTGCTAGATTTAGATTACTATTACAGAAACGTACACCAACCACTTTTAGGCCATCTACATGTTCACAATGTGACACATTGTGAACTTGTAAATCGGCTATTATCTTTTGAAAATAGCCAATATGTATTTGATAACTTGATATTGGGCTTTATGCATAATGAGTAATTTTACTTGTACACATTTTGAACATTTTGAATTCCAGACTTTTACTTGTAACACCGTGGGTTCACAGTGTTGATACAGTACTTTTACTAAAGTAACATGTAAGTGGTTTTTCCACCACTGCCAGTCCTCTCCATGCTGGCACACTGTTGCCTTTCACATTTTTCCTATTATTGCTTCTGTCATACAGTCTGGAGAAGTGGAAGCTCTGATCTTGAGTAAATAAAACCTAAAGCAGAAGTGAAGCCTCCTCTCCACTTCTGTTTAGCCTTTACAGTTTAATGCATGATATACTATGAAGAAATCTTCTAAGCATGCTGCTTAGAAGAAATGGAAAAAAAAAATAAAATGTCAAGATAGTTTAACCCTAGAAGACTTAACATATTTGTATCATTAAACACAGATTTATTATACCCAATGCAAAATATTTCAGCAAGTACAGCAATACATGGCAACCTGGATTATTCTTCTTTAATCTTTCATCATGACTTTTCACAGAAAAACTAAACAAAAGAAAAATCATGGGGGATATTATCATGCACGGTCAAAATCGGTGAAAGATGTGCATATTATTATTTTTAAATATTACAAAAAAGAATAGAAGTTGGGCACTTCTCCTTTGGTCCTAATATCAAAACGATCAAGTCCATTGTGGGTGAAAGGATTTTTTCTCTGGCACACGATCACTAAACATGGTTGAAATTCAGCCGAAATAAGACCCACATTCTATGATGTCACTGAGCATCATGATGATCATTCTTTTATGAGCGAAAATGGAAGCTTCCTTACTCAGATTTGTAGTTCCAGATTATATAGCATTCAGATCCTGTGGAATAGTGTGGCTACTATGATACAGACTTGCAGCATGGCACGGTCGTGCAGTGGAGTATAAATTAAGAATTTATTTCAGGCTTTACAACCACATGAAGTTTAGCGCCACCCCCTATATTCCAAGCCAGTGAACATGCATTTGGGAGGCAAATAGACAAACATTCCGTGGAAATAGCACGACATAATAGCTCACAATGCAAAGCTCTGCCATTTTGTGGAGAGGGAAGAAATGGGGCAAAGTACAGTACCGACACGATGGTAAAAAAAAAAACAAGTTGTTGTCATGCTGATAGATAAAGGAGAGTCATTACAATAAGTGTTTGCAAACACCATAATCACTGCAATGACAATAATGCAGAATGTCAGTCACCTGTGAAACAAGAGATCGCCTCCTCCACCGATCGTATCGTCCTATTCAAACATCTAAGCTCCTTAGAATGTAAAAATAAAACAGATTCAGTGCCGTGGCACAGTGTTGGACTGCCGGAAATTGTTTTCCGCCTTGGCCTGATTTTCCAAAAGCGCTATGGATTG